>JAVHNF010071671.1:8564-20772 GCA_034783455.1 Micropsitta finschii
CAAAAGAATGGAACCTCTGTCACACGACCTTCAGCCGAACAACAGTAGAGCGAGTAGAGCATTTATGTTTGCCCTCTGATCCCACATTCAATGATGAGGGACAGAAAGCTACTGCTGTGCCTCTTCTGTAAACAGGGTGCTTTGAAACACTGCAACAGACTTTCATGTCACTCCTTGCTTTACCACATAAAACACCAATTGAAGGGAACCTCTGTCACACCGCTCTCAGCCATACAGCAGCACAGTGAGTAGAGCATGAGGACCCTGGGTTTTAGACTTTGTGCTTGGATGGAAATGGGATATTCACTTTATTTACCTGAAATCATCTTCCCTGAATGTAAAATGGATGTAATAAGAAGCAGCTATGCATAGTTATTGTGACTGGAAAATAAATATAGAAAGAGTTCATTTTTTAAATGATGCAGGGAAAGATACTATCATGGATTATGACTACAGGTGTCCGAGTGACCCATATCTTATGGTAGAGCTCTAAAGTCTTGATTAGCTAGAGAAACTCCTAAAAGGCTAAGGATGGTAGGTGCTGCAGCAGCAGCAACATTGTCTTCTCTGAGAGAGGGGTAGCATGTGACAGCATTTACTACTCAAAGCACAGTGACTTGCCTGGATGGAGAAACTCATAAGGACTATGACTTAAGTAGGGTTTATTCTCCCTCTGTACCTGAAACAGTAAACATTTCAATATGAAGAAGCTGCCGGACAATCATTTCAATTAGCCAGTACCTCAGCTGACAGATAAAAATGACTGCAAAGCTCATGCTATTTCTTAAAATGTTGGGTGCTGCCATGTAGATCTAAGATGAAAATTGGTTAGGCTAGGGAGGGCACCATCCTATCAAGGAAGGAAAACAGCTCAGTTAGAAGCTGTTTAGGAAACATAGCTCACACTATATGGATAACTTCACCCACAGTCACCCAAACACACTGTGATGCTGCATGTTGCAGTGCAATCCCCAATACCAAGGGAGGTGCTTTCCTCTAGCCTAGGTGAAGTACAAAATGAGGCAAGTTAGATGGTTAAGGAGCAGTCCCTAACAGCCTGTACGCCAGTTGAACCAGCTGGAAATGCTGAAGAGCTGAGTTATAAACCCTCCTGCAATTAGGAACTTTGAAGAAACAGGTATTTGCAACCGGATCAGGCTAAAATGGGTCCATGCAGTCAAAACAGCAAGGACCATGAGCCTGCAGAGCAACAAGGGCAAAATGGCTGGTTTGGAGGTTTTTTCTTCTTGTGAACTGACCATTTGGATCAAGAAGCCTACATTGTGCCTTACAACTTAACAAATTGTTTTCATCTTCAAAGTGCTGTGTAAAATAACTAATCCTTGCTGAGCCTCTGTATGTTCAGTTGCTTGGTCAGTACTGAGATGAGTGCACCATGCAGGTTTTGGTAAGGAAATTTACTGTCTTAATTTTATCTGAGGTGCAAGCAAGGTAGGGAGGAGATTAGGAAGTGAGCACAAGGTGTTGCAGCGACGCAGAGCCTGAGACATTTTGGAGCTACTACACTTAACTCTCTGCATTACTCTGTTCCCTAGCCGATTCAGGACACTCAAAATGTGAGTAAAGTGAAAAGGGAATACGGTAAAATGTTTGGATTCAGATTTTAAACGCCTAAGCTCAGGGAAACTAAATCATTACCCATTAAGACTAAAATAAAGACAGACCCCTGTTCAGACCAGACCTAAGGTTAGTCTTCAAACAGCATAAAAATATATACTTTTAGTTCAACTGCTGATTTGCTTTACCAGTCAAAGCTTGCTTTTTGTTAATTAATAGCTCACACTGTAAATTAGGCATGAGTTTTGCCTTGAAAACCATTGATTCTGTGAAAAGACTAGAGGAAAAAAATGCAGTACAAACAATGATTTGACATTTATCTCAGCACCTCCTTTACCCTTTCTAGGTATCAGAAGCATAAAACAAGCCCCTGACCTCACCCAGTAAAGAGCTGTTGCTGAAGATTGAATACCTTCTTTTTCTTCTTCATAATGACAGTGAAGTTGGCCAATCCACTTCTAAGACATAAGTATTTGGTTTTATTCATTGTGGCACATTCAAATACTCTCACTGAACTTTTACATTTGACCTGCTCTAAGCAAAACTCCAATTTACTAATAGGTTTCTGATTAAACATGGCTTTTTGGGTTGAGAGTGGAAATTTCCCCTCCAGAAAAACAGGGGTGAGGTCTTCCAGCCACCTCTACTCTTCTCCATAGGGCTCCCAGGCTCCTACTCCATTCTGTTCACGCATTCCTTGTGGCAGGAGCAGCACTTGTGCAGCTTTGCGGATGGTGGTTTGCCAAGATGATCTGGTTGAAAACTTACATTTTGTTTGTGCATAGGGTTAGTTTCAGCAGGATCTGTGTGGTCTCAGGAATCCTACCGCTAGACAATGGAAAGGTAACAAAAGTCTGCCAAGAAGAGTGCAGGAGAACCGTGCATTTAATCAGTAATGTGACTATAAATTAGCACAATTGCCTTGTGATACTGGCCCTAAAAATGAATTTTAGGTCACAATTGCTTTCGCTTTCCTACTTTGAGCAAATACTAAATATGCTTTGAAAAGAATTATTGTGTTGCTGCCTCTGCATCTCAGTGAATCTGAAAAGCTAAAGAACTTTTGGGGCTTCAGCTATTTCATTTCAGTGATCACAGGACACTGCTATGTGAAAGATGTATACAGTCTTCTTTGGCAGAAGCAGCTGCCCCAGCACAAGCACAAGTGGTAAGCTTCAGAAGGGGACAGGAATAAATAATGTTGCTTTGAAACTTACCTTGTGTATACAGGCGGAATCTGAATGACCAGTTTATGAGACTAGAATAGATATTAAAAGTCGTGCATGCCTTTCTACTGCATAGGTGTGCAAATGATTAGTTTACATGCTGTGAGCATTGTTCTTTGCTAAAAAGTTGCTGGAAGAAAAACATTACTGGAAGAAAAACATGGAACAGCGTTTGTTTCTTTCAAATCCAATCTACTTAATGTACAAATCAAAGGTGTGCAGCTTTTGCTGTCAATAATGCAAATTCAGGATATTTTTAGAAGTGACACTAGTGTCTTACTTCAGCAACTGTAACAACTGTGCACCTGAAATTTAGGGCTAAATCCTGGTCCATAGAAAGGTCTCTTGGTGCTCTTTGACTAAGCAGAGAGCAAAGCTTCCTTAAGGACTGATACATCATTGACAGATAGAGAGCTATGGCCATTGTATTCCAACATGCATTGAGTCTCAGGAGCAAAACTAGATGTTTCTCTAGGGAAGAATAGGATCAAGCAACCTTTCCTTCCCCAGCAGTGCAAGATGGTTTTTAGAGGTGCTTGAATACTGAGACGACAGTCATCAGTTACTTAGATGGTGTACAAGCTGAAACAGCAGCACCTTTTGCAGGCTTGTTATAGTCTCTAGGACTATTTGCGGGAAGGCTTGTATGGTGCTTAGTTATTGTGTTCAAGTTTGCACAGATTAAACTAGTTGCTAACGAATGAGAGCTGCATGAAACTTCAGTGAAGGAAAACAAGACTAATGGTTTTGGTCAGACTGGTCAGACTCAGATTGTGTCACTCTGGGTCCTTTGGAAGAATTATTTTCAGAAGCAAATGAACTATCTATGGAGTACAGTGAAGGAACTTCACAATGTAACTCAGACCATCAAATCTTGTAAAAATTGACCTAAGAGGTGGAAAATATTAGTTTTTTCTAAGCATAGCTGAAAAATCTAATACAGTTAAAAAATCAGAATATGTATGCTTGGTTACTTTACATTCCAAAATAATCATGTGAGAGTGAATTGACAAAAAACTGGGTGGAATAAAAAGGCAATTCAAGCTGCATGATGACCAAAAAGGATTAGGTTGGCTCTGGTTTTTGTAGGGGTTGCTATTTTCTTCCTTTAGAGGAAGGATTGAGATCAGCTGTGAGTCATGTCATTATCTACAATTCTTTTAACAGCATCATGGAGAAAAGCTGCCAAAGCATTTAAAATTAATTCTATCAGGCTAAGAGGAGTATGTCAAACTGACTTCTTTGCCTGCAAATCACAAAATTATCTGTAGTTAAAATTAGTTTCTAACCATCCTAGAGAGGGATGAGATGAGCTCCTAAAACTACTGTATGCTGTGATGAGTCTGCAATGTAGGCTGAGCCTATCAGCAGTACTTGCAAAGTCATCTGCTGTTGGTAGAGCTGCATATATGGTGCATATGTGATAACCGCTGCAGCACAATGGAGATGATAATTGTAACTGTAAACTATGAATAGCAGGTTATTATAATGAAGCAAAGGAAATAATCTAGACACTGAATTACATTCTCTTTTTTCTCTTCAAAAATCAGCATGGTACAGCCTATTTAACTTTTGCATATAGTAAAGTTAATTTTTTACTTATCACTACTAGCTGGATATGTCAATAAAATTCCCTTAGCAAATTTGGTTTCAGTCACATCTATCTTCCGATTACTGTGTTTCAGTACAGGGACCATTACAGTCAATTACATTGTTATCTGACTTAAACACGTGGACAGCTCAGCCAGTGACTTTAATTACTTTCCCATCAAAGAAATGTTGGACCATTTCTGAAATATCTTCTCTACCTCCTAGGACATTGTAAAGGACAAATGATTTTTACATCCTGTTCATCAAACATGACAGAAAATCTTTTAGTTTAGTTATCTCAAGTCAAGTTCTACAAAAAACGATATGTATGCCTGGATTGGCAAAGGGCTCTTATCCTTTGAGATCTGACAGGCATTGTATGCCCTTAGCTTCATGGATGATTTTCAGAAAAGGCAAAAATGCACACCTTCACTCACAGTCTGAAATCAATGTATTATCAGAATCCTTTACCTAAATTAGTTCCTTCACAGTACAAAAATGTTTTCAAGTGGTCTCTACTGGATGGAGAGTCACAAGATCCCATGCTTACATGCTCATCAACTGTGCTCTGCTTTAGCCTTGCCAGAACTACTGGATGGGGTACATATGTTTTTTTCAGATTGAGTAGGACTTTGGCCCTAGCTGGAACTGCCAAGACACTGATCTGCAGGGTTAATTTCTAGGTTGCTTCAGAAATTTGAAGCATCACAACAACAAAAAAAGCTCAAACTGTTTGTTGATTATTTTGAACGTGCAATTAACTTAATAATACTTAAGTACTTCTTATTGTTACTAAAGTCCATGAGCACATGGAGAAAGAGATAAACAGAAAGCAATTACTCGATGTTCATAGCATCAACAGAGGGACGTTGCATTATTTTTGCAGAAAGCAGGGCAGATACATCCCATGAAACACATCTCAGATATAATCAAAAGAATTTCCCCATGGGGACCTAATTATAACTTTTTTTTTTTTTAACCAGGAATACTTATTTCAATAGAAGAAAGTGTATGGCAAACGTCAGATTTCTTTTTGATAACTGCCAGCCCATGCATTTAAGGGGGGCATTTCATCCAATGTTTGAATAAAAATAATCATGGCCTCAGACAGAAAAAAAATCTATGAAATTATAGTCTAAATACTGTTGCCTTTAGAACAGACAAAACTGCAGCTGTTCATTTCATGAAGAACAGATTTAGACACATGCAATCAGGGTGAGAACTGCTCAGAGATGTGATAGCTCTCTGATTGCAGAAGAGACAATTACACCTATAGGGTTTCTAGAGTCAATGAATCACTGAGGTTGGAGGGACCTGAGTCACCTTGTCATACTCCGTTCAAAGCAGGATTAACACTGAATACAAGCCAGGCTGTTTAGGGTTTTTGAAAATTTCCAGGGAGGGGGGAGTTCACAACCTCTCTGGACAACCTGTTCCATGGTTAATTCTCTTTTTGGTTATATTTTTTTTTCCCTCTTCCATACAGTCAGAACATCTCCTGTTGTGCAACACAGAGAAAAACCTGCCAAGAAGAGGGAACAATATTTCTTACACATTTTTCCTAAGTCTCTCTCCTACTGGCCACTGTCAGAAATAAAGTATTGGTATAGCAGAAACTTTAGTTCCATCAAGTGCAGTGACTCATGTTCCTCTGACAGAACCTCCACCACTTTTCTGTATAGACCATTGAATAGTAATTACTAGTTCCTTTTTTTTAAACACTGATGTATAGAAACATGCAGCAAAAAAATAAAAAGGGTCTGATCTACAAAGAGATTACAGAATTTAAGGCATTAAACGTTTTACACGTGGCAATTTAGAAAGTTGAATTTAATTTGCTTGACAAAACAACACAGGGGAAACATCATTTAACAACAGAACCTGGTGATTTACAGAGCAGGGACTGAGAATAGAAAAAAGCTTTGAGAAGGTGCCAAACACGCATTTGTTAGCAAATGTGTCACTATGAACTGGAAATTAATAGTCTCCCACTGCTCCAGCACTTTTGCTCTTACATAAATGTTCAAGAAGAAGAAACTGTGAGCGGCACGATGGAGGTGGGGATTCATGATTGCTACCACCCCCACTCTGGGAGGCACCCAGGGCTTGCTGAAAGAAACAAGTTCAGACCTGTAGGAGTGCAGCTTGTAGATGATGCCAAAGCTGTTGAAACTAGTGACTTGACTGGTTTGATAACAGATGAGCTGGAAGCATGTGTATGAGCCATAAAGGGGTTTGGGTAATGAAACAGAGCGCTATCACATAACATGAAGATTGGTTCAATGGGACTTACTCAAACAGAATCGTTATCAGGAGTTAAAGTGGGCTGGTATTGAGCTTATGATCTGAGCACATGCTCTCGATTTCTTCACACAGAGTTCACATAGACTAGCAGAGTGAACTCAAAAGTTCCGTTTAAATATGTCAAATGTTTATGTTGCATACAGAGGCATATGAGGCACTGTGATTTCTCTACTAAGGCTTAAAAGGAAAGTGATGCACTACCTTTTGTCCACTATTCCTTCATAACCTCTGCCTTCATCTGCTTTTTACTTAGGATTTCTAGCCTGTGCTGTAAAACATGCCACTTTAAAGGAAACTATTCACGTTAGGATAATTTTGTAGGGAGAAGCTATACCTTTTATTATAACAATTCACTTATATCCTTAGAGCACCACAATTACATTATTATTTGGAACTTATTTAGGAAAGAGAAAAGTGGATTGCATGCCATTCTTGGAACTGGAATCCTCATCGTCTCTGTCAACCCATATACTGGCAGTCTTCACTTGGCACTTTCAAAAGACAGAGGTTTGAAGTAAATGTTAAGCAAAAAAAGTCACTGGAACATTTACTCAAATTAAAAGAATACCCAAATGCACTCCTAAGTCATTGTTTCTTATAAACACAAAATAGTAAATACACTTTAGAAGTGTAAAGTAAGCACAGCTCTTTTTTAATTCCTTAACTTTTACATTTTAATTTGATTTCTAAAGCAAATACTGGTGGTGAGTTTTGTTTGTTTTGGCTTTTATTGAGATAGTGCATGGAAGCACTTACATTTATGCAGCTACAAAAAACCTGTAATCATTAGGTACTGCAACTACGATATGGGAAGCATGCACAGATTTCACAGTCATGCTGTCAGCTTCCTTTTTTACTCTGAACAAATATTTAAAAGCCCTAATAGCCTTTTCCTCAAAACTTCATCTGTTTACATACTATTTTCACTTGAGAAGAGATTATAACCTACCAAAGGAAGGCAGAGCGTAACATGGAACAAGAGAGTAAGAAAATGCAAATCCTACTCTGTTTACTGTAACTGCATGCACTAAATATGCAAGCGACAAATTATTTGCTTCAAATATGTCATTTTTCCCCTGAATATGCAATATTTTGTCAAGGAAGCTGCCAAAACTTTTACAAGGTCACAGAGAAGCAAGCTTCATATGCATTTGTGTGTGGATCTCAAGTTTCAACATCTAGCGTATGCCATTAGTGCATTTAGTGGTGACACTCAATGTGGTTTAAGCAGTCACCACCCTCCCTGCCCTGAACTGGTTCCCACCTCCACACCACCTCCACTGATGTCATGGCACATGTGAAAGCATGGCTATGCAGCAAACTGGATAGCAGATGTCACCCAGCCAAAAGCAAAACTATTTCTGTCCAGGTTATTGTTCAGCAGAATCAGTTCTGCACAAACACAGAGTCAGGTTTTTTTTACAGGAAATTACGGAGTGACTGCTCTTGGAGCACATTGCTGGGTGCATGAGGAAGAAAGTGACTGGAAAGAGTCAGCATAGTTTGACCAAGGGTAAACCGTACCTGACCAACTTGATTGCCTCCTATGCTAAAATGGTGAAGACACTGGGCAAAGAACACCAATGGGTATAAATTACTTTGACTCTAGCAAGGCTTTCAGCTCTGTCTTCAACAGTATTCTTGTATTCGAGTTGCAGTGTTATAGTCTCAAGGGGTTGAAGACTGTGTGGGCAAAGAAATTGGTTGGATAGCTTGGCTCAGAGGGTGGTAGTTAAAAGGCTGCAGTCTGTACTCTGCACCACAGGAGCCTGTCCTGGGACATTTTACATCTTTATGAATAACCTGGAGGATGAAACATTGCATACTCATCAGATAAAGTGGGACCAGTCAATATACTCAAAGGCAGGGCTGTCATCCAGAGGGACCTGGACAGGCTGGAGGAATGTGCCAACAGCATAGTCCTACCTGTGGAAAGGAAGAATGGCTGGCACCAGTGCAGGCTGGGGATAGACTGGTGGGACAGCAGCTCTAACAAAGAGACCCTGGAGGCCATGGCAGAGAAGCAAATGTCACATGAGCCTCATGTGCCCTGGTGGAATGGCATCCTGATCGGTATCATTAACAGCACAGACTGTATATTGAGGTAAGTGATGATCCCATTTTATGCAGCAGTCATTAAGCCACATGTATACTGCATCTAATTTTGGGCCCTCAATACAAGAAATGCATCAATCAACTGGAATGGGTTCAGCAGAAGGTCACTGAGATGGTTAGGGGCTGGAGCACTTCCCAGTGAGGAGATACTGCAGGACCAGGGCTCTTTCAGCCTGAAGAATCTATGGGGAGATTATCAATAAGATGGAGCCAGGCTCTTTACGGAGGTGCAAGGTGGGAGGATCAAGGCAATGGGCTTAAGTTGAAACAATGAACTGAAATAACAAAACCCGTTTTTCCCCGTGAGGACAGTGAAGCAGCAGCACAGGCTGCCCAGAGCAGTTGTCTTTACAGATTTTCAAGACCTGACTGGATAAAGCCCTGGGCAGTTTTGTGACCACACTGCTGCTCCTGCCTCTAGCAGAAGTCCCTTCCAACCCTGATGATGTTATTCACACCAGAGTCAGGGAGTACTTGAACTGGTTCTACTACAGACCAAGCATATATGAAAGTGTGTGTTTTATCCCCAGGATCAAGCAGTTGGAACATATGTCAGTAAATGAAACACAATGCTTTCAGCCCTTAAAAACATATGAAAAAGGAATACAGTGGTATCACACTCCATACATTGACAACTACCAGGCAAGCAATATAAAGAACTTCACTAAAAGAGTTGGTATCTATCCCCTTGTCTCTATACAGTCTATATTTTTTGTGTATTTACATCTGAAAGTATGCAAAGATATTGCTGCTTGAGAGGTTTACCCCAAACAAAAATTCCTCTGTACAGTGCTTGCTGCTGTATTGCATACATTTCTTAGCTGTCTCAGCAGTGAAGAGAGTTAAATCTTTAAGAAGCTGTTAGAGGGCTAGAAATGGTTAAAAGGGTGTGGAGAGGTTCTGATTATGCAGCACTGATTATCAGAAATCAGATAGTCAATGAAGCTTGTCTCTGCAGACACATTGGTTCCAAGTGATTGCAGTACTCCACATGCATAAGACTATTTTTGATATATTAGGAAATAACTGTCCTGTTGTATTTGTGTGCACTTCACTTCAAAAGATGGATAAAATGATGTATTTAAGAGAAAAATTAGTATCAATAATTTACAATTCTAACAGACCCTCCCATAACGCTTGAGACATGTATTACTGATGTTCCTTTCACATTATTTTGTGAGGCAGGCGTCTGTGATCCTCACCTTTTCAGATGAAGAAACATATGCACTGAGATTAAATGGCTTGCCCCAAATCACATGTTAAATCTGTGATGGAATCACAAAGAAAACCCACATACTAGGGCAGCATGTCCTGTGCCTTTCTAAGCTTATCTTTCACCATCTTTTACTGCTAAATTAGAAGGTTACTGGGTCAGAGAAGCTGTTTTCTTATCTGTCTGTAAACCACCAAATACAATCTACCTTAGGATCAGAGTTAGTCCTTAACATGCTATCTGTGTACAAACATGGGTATCTGTGTTCACCCTGGTAAGACAGTATTGGACATTGGAATGGAGCCAGTGTGTGTGCACCTGACTGATCTCCTCATGATTTAACTTTGCACCGGAATAAAAAGGGAACTTGGAGAAGGGAGAGCAAGATAAAAAAAATTAAAAAAACCCAGGGAAATAAAAGGAACACCATGGAGAATGCAGGACAATGAAAACACAATGAAAATGGGAAGGAATATGGAAAGAGAAAAAAATATGAAGGTAGAAAGTGGCAGAAGTATAGGAAGTGGGAGAGAGGAGATACATAGGAAGCAGAAGTAAAAGGTGGCCAAGAAAGAAGATAAGAAGGAAAGCAGAAAAGCTAAGTAAAAAAGAAAGCATATAAAGAGGAAAGATACAGCTGAGAGACATCGCACAGGAATACTAGAATCTGGTATCTGATTATGCATATTAATTAAATAAAGTTACAGAACTAACTAAACTGCCTTTGTTTAATGTCTAATTCCATGGATTATGATGGAATAAAAATACAAAATGGTTTTAAAGTTATGGCCACAATTTCCAAGTTGTATTAGAATAATTAAAATGTGAAAAGCAAAGCTTCATATGAACAGTCATACCAGGCCCTACAAAGTCCAGCTTGATAAACTTGTGTTTGCTATAACAAAATGTGGAACATTTATCGCATGGTTCACTGCATCCTCTTAAGCAAATCCTTACCAAAATGCACTCAAATTAATGTATTACACAATAGACTGGAAAGTGCATCACGGAGCAGTTCCATGATACCTTTTTGCTAGGCTTTTGCAAAATGCCTTTGAAATTCACCCCAGAATAGATACAGCAACTTTTATCATGTGTACCACCATAGGAAGAGCTATTGCATTTTTTATTTAATTAACTTAAACTATCATACCTTATTTTTATGATGCTGTAACTCATTGGGAGTTTAAAACATTTATGATTTGATTTTTTTTTCAACTTAATAGAGGAATTGGAACATTAATAAGCATAAAGAAAGAAATTTGAGATTTGCTTTTCTACATTCTTTCTAAGCCTAAGCAAATGAACTTAAGAGAATACATTTTCAAGTGAAACATAACATCATGTATAGATACTTCTGTATCCAGCTGGAAGTAAAGTATTTTCATTAAAAGAAAATTCACATCCACTTGGCAGAATTTTTGAAATAGACAGATTGAGAGAAACAGATACCATTACATTGTGGTATTAAAAAACACCAGCTCAAAATCTGTCAAATTGCAGAGATTAGTCAATCAAGAAAAAAAATATGAAAGTTTAATTTAATGGAGAAAGATAACTTCATGTAATTATCTCTTCCCTGGTTTTCCTTTCAGCTGCAGATATACTTTGCTCATTTTCTCTCTGTCATTTTTGGAGAAGGCATTTCAGCCTGCCTTCCCATGAAAGTCTCGTACATCCGTTCAATAAAGTAACAGGAGTGAAAAATGACATCTTTATCCATGTTCAGATAGTGGGTGAGCACTATGTGCCTTTGCCGAAGGTTCAGTATTTCTTACATACGTACTTCATTTCTAACTTTTCCCATTTAGAAGTATTGACTGTTTTCTTACTTCTGAGTGAAGTATTGCCTTTCTTCTTGCAAGAGCAAGGACACTAACATTGATCCTCATCAAGCTTTAATTTAAAGAGGACAATATAATGGAAGCATTATGTGCACACTTGTCTGCTCTCAGCTCCACGATTCATCATAATCACAGAAAGTTTAATATGTGTTTTCAACCGAGAATGTTCCTTCTGGGCAAATGACAAATTTGGGTTGTTTGTTTTTTTAAGCTTTGTCCTATAGAACACAGTAGACAAAGAGATTAAACAAAAACAGGGTTAAGGAAAAATCATGTGGGGTCAGATGCTACCAAAAGACAGGAATTTCATCCAGTTGATCCTTGTGCCTGCTGGGTGA
>JAVHNF010071672.1:7628-21496 GCA_034783455.1 Micropsitta finschii
GGCACAGATGCCAAAGGCAAAAGAGCTGGCTCACTTGAAACATGAGGCTTTGCCATGATGAACACATTGGGGCACTTCCACACCACAATCAACATCGCTGTGCTAATATGCTGAGAGGCACAGTGTGTGCTTGGGCACTGTGCCACACTACAGCAGCTCTGCGCTTCTTATGGCCAGAGTGTGTCCAGCTGGCTCAAAAGCTCACATAGCTCAGGCAAGGGTCTGTTCCCAGCCACAGGTATGACCCAAGGAGCAAATTCCAAGGAGCATCTTAGTTTCCCAAGGTGCTCATGAGCCTATAACTAGTTCTGAAACATGCTAAGAAGAGGGAAAAGGATTGTAAAGTAAAGGAAGTGGGACACAGGAAAATGGAAATGAGAGATAAATATTATCCTAATAATCAGTAAATACGCTGCTAGGCTTGGCACTGGCTTATAAAGACCTGGTACACAAGGCAGTGGGGGACTACAAGGCTGGGAGAAGTGAGGGCAAAGTGAAGAAGGGTGGAAAAAAATAGAGCAGAAATAAGATACCCTTTTGGTACATCTGAAAAATGCTGTGTTTGTTCGGCAGTTCATGAAGCCACTGCCTAAGGCCTTGGGGTGATTTGTGCCTTTAGGGAAACTTGAAGAATGTAGAGTGTCCTCAAATTAACTGCAAAATCAATTTATATTCTGAAAGATGACAAAACGATGTGAGAGAGAATTTAAGGTCTGTCCAAAGAAATTAAATTCAAGGCAGTCTTTGCCATTAGTGTTGCTAGAAACATAATTGGTCTTGTACAGTATAGCCTGGGAACTGGCTGTCCCCTCCACTAAAACTGAAAGAGATCGGGACTTTCGAACACATTGAACCTAACTAGAAGACATATTTTGCTTTCAAACTCAGGACTTTTTATTATTAAGATAAATCGGTTTACTAGCATAAAGAGTGACTGATCTGAGATTTTAGTAAATACATTGTGTCTCCACACCAGTTAACCACTACCAGAACATCGATGTCATTGCTTTTGTCTTGCAGTGTAAGGGCCTGACTTCAGTTTTCTCTTTTTTCTGGATTTACATTCTTGACTGTATTATAACACCATCAATCAATCTGACAAAAGTCAATTCAGTATGAAATGTGAAATCTATTTTCCGAATAATTATTGACTGTAGCTATTTACATTGTTAAATCAATATTTCCACCTGCTTGCTGACAATACTTTCACCCCATTCCCATTTTCTTTTTAGTTTCGTATACTTTCTCTGACAAAAGAAGAATGAAAAGTATTTTTCTTGGTTTTAACCCTTCTGTTCACCAAGATAAAATAGTAAGATGCACAGGCAACTGTGAGTTCTTAAAATATCTTCTTTAAAACAGGAACTAATTCAAACATTGTCCCATACAAACGACAGTAAACATCTTGGATGAACATAACAATTAGGTTCGGATCCCAGGAGAAAGGCTTCAGCTCAAGGTAAAGACAGATGCTCTCTCCTCCGGAGCTGTAACAGATTCACCTCCTGTGATGTTTGGATACAGACCTCCTTACTTGCAACGCATTGCTTCATCCTGCATGTAAATAAATGACTACACTTATTTATGTAAGCTTGTTGTTATGCATCCTAGCACTTCAAATTGAGATGTGGGGCATTTCCAGTGAAAGATTCTTAAGTACTGTACAAACTTTCTATGTCAGTCCTCCATGGCCTGGATTCTAGCCTTCACCCATGCAAAAACAAAAGCCACCAAAACCTTTTCTGTTTACTGTAAAGACTGATTTTGAGCTATTACAGCTGTGCTGCAGAGCATCTCCAGGAGCTGTTTCTCTCTCCGAGTCACAACTCCTTTCCTTTCATCTTGTTCTGTGCAGGAGCACTAACTTAATATGGGCCTTGAATTTTCTCTCAGGCTATCTCAGCCACCCAGCTGAAAGGCAGTCTTAAATCCCATCTGAACTGAAGGGGACATATAAAATAATTGCATTTTTATTCCTAAGCACTGGATCCAGAACTAATAGGTAGGACAGCCAAAATGGGGGAACTAGTTCTTGTCCACAGAGCGCATACCACAGCCATGTCCATTGATAGACAAGGACAGAAGAAGATGTATAAATGAGATGTCATGGATATTTAAAAGGATATTTAAGACTCTTTATGAGAATAGAAATATATTCCATCATGCAGGCTCACATGTGCACTAATGGAGCTGCAGTGGTGCCCTGTGTCATCCAGACACTGCCTGCTGCCACCAACACAGTGGTGTTCAAGAGGTTCTGTATGTATGCATGCATGCATACGTGATGCTTATGAAGGACTGCGGAGCTGGCATTGAAGTGTAAAGCAAGAACACCACAAGCAGAAATAATGTATGACCCTAAATCACCCCAGACTTGAACATAAATGGAAGTTGTCTGGATAGAGAAAGACTGACAGCTCTTTGAATACAAGCACTTAAAGGTGCATTTGTGGTGCTCCTAGGACTCTGGCTCAAAAACCCAATGCAAGGATTTGTTCAGCCCAGTATGTGGCATTTTTCTCCCCTTCTCAGACAGACTAATTTTACCTAGAAATTTGCCGTCTGCATTACATCTCCTCTTCTTTTTCTGCAGATGATAAGGCATTGTCCAAAAGTGACTTATAACACCAGTAAGATAGATTGTCACTTTAGGTTACTCAGGCAGTGGTTAAAATTAATAAAGGTTCAGGCTGCTTCTTTGTGCTGCAAATGCTGTGTGACAGACCAGGCTGCTGAGGAGCCCAGTCATAGGTGCTGGGCCCCAGATCACTCCTCAGACACCAGCATGGTGGCTGCAGCATTCATTTTCTCAGGAAGACATCTGACATTTCCTTCTCTCCATACTTGCATATCCCTGCTGAAGAGCTGAAAGTGTAACCTCAGCACAGCCAATGTTCTTCTCTCATACACCAGGCAAGAAATACCATTAGTGTGTGAACGATGTATGAGGTGAACAGTTTCTCCATCCCTCCTTGTTTGTTCAGGGGTTGACCGCGAGCCGTTGCCTCTCTCCTCCCCACCCCACAGTCCATCAGGAATCAAAAGCTTTGACCCTCACTCTCTGCAATGCACTTCTATTATGCACAACTGCTTCCCAACAGGAGCTGCAGAATTAGGCATAAGGCAGCAGCATATGACAAATGATGCTCTTTTTGTAGACTGCGCAGAGCTGGAGGTCAAACACACTATTAATAATTCTCTGACTTTTTAAAAGCTGCAGTCCCTCCATTTGTTGGCAACATGATTTTAAAGGTCTGTACAAGCCACTTAAAACAGCAGCTGAACAGAGGCACTTCAGCAGTGTCCAATATTGATTTTTGCCTCTAACTCGCCTCTTTGCTAAGGCTGGTTTCAATATCCTGTGAAGTTTAAGTGAAGGTATTTTCCATCTCAATAGCTGTGCATTGTCATTTGATAGCATAGATAAGCCTGTAGTATTCTCTTAGTAACATGCTTTGGCTCAAAGAGCAGGATTGCCACAAAACCTCCATCCTGGACCACTGCTGCCTGCATCACAGGAAGGCTAAGGGAGGAATGAATACAGGTGAGCTGGAGTGGGGAACCCAGTCACAGGCTGTTCACCAAGCTCAAGCTGTACTAAGAAAATAATCAATACAGTACAGAGCTGGTACAGCAGATTACTTCTGCCTCTAGAGAAGGCATCCCAAGGAACGAGTAAATTCAAAGCACTAGCTGGTATGCTCCCACAAATCAGACATTTAAAGAAAAATGATATTCAGGAAATTTAGCAAATACCCAAAATTAAGGAAACAAAATAAGCATATGTGCAATGTGAAAATGTGAAAGAAAAATAAGCATTGTGAACATGGGTTTGGCTAATCATGAGATTGGCCTAAAATTTAGGAGATTTCCCCACTGTGTTGTGGGGAAGTTAGGACATATATATAATAATATTTGGCTTTGGGGTTATGGGTTGTTTTTTTTTTGGTGGGGAAAACAGGCAAGGACAGCAAATGAGATCCTGCTAGAAAAGAAAAAAGGTCCTGAGGAACTGCTCTATATTCATACTAGAAAGAAAAAAAAGACAAAGAATGTGTTTTCTGCTTTGTAGGAGGGACAGAGAAGCACAACTGAAAATGACACTGAGAAAGCTGAAGTGCTTCAGCCTACTAATTTTTCTTTAGTTCACTGAAAAAAGAAATCTAAACCAAGTGAGACAATCCACAGCCTTTAAAACTTATTAAGAATTTAGGCTGCGTAAAGAACAGAAAAAGAGGCTACACAGATACATTACATATTTTCAAATCAGGTAGACCTCATAAAATTCACCCCAGAGTGCTCAGGGTAATTTCACAGCCATGAGCAATTATATTTGAGGTATGATGGAGAGTGAATGAAGTTACCAGAAGACTGGAAAAGGACCTCTCAAGAGCTCTTCCAGCCACAGTTACCATTCCTGAAAGGAGACAAAAACCAAAAGTAAGATGGTTACTTATTGATCCATAGCTCCTTCTTTCAGGGAGCCACGTCAGCAAAACAACTACTTGTTATTCACACTATAGGCAAAGCATAAAGTTTTGAGAACATGGGGTCAGGCTTGATCAAATCAAAGCCCCATCATCACAAAACTGTCTCAGATAGCTGCCTGCAGCAGATACTGCTGTTATCTAAAACAAAGTGTCAGGCAAGCGTGCCCCATCATACTCTCTCAGCTCTTAGCAAATAGAAGCTTAGGGACTTACAGAGCTAGAGACTTTGCATCTTTCTGTTAAGAGCCCCCTGTGACCTGTAATAGCCCTTAACAATTACTAATCAAGAGATCATAAAAGTGCTGTCTTTACTGCATGAAATCAGAAGATAATACATAGAAACTGAAAATAGGCAAATACTTTATACTACTCTGCCTTGCAGTGACTGTATCTTTGTTCCCACCTTCAATATATTGTTATCAAGTATACATTCATTTTGTGAACAGCTAATCCTTAAGAAAAGCAATACCAAAATGTCAGCCTAGCTACTTGATATTATTTACATTCAAGCACAGTTACTCTGGCTAGTTTGTCAAAAGCTGCTTCATGTTAGAGTTGAACCAAATTTATTTTAAGCTGTAAAGAAACAAAAGGCAATCTCTTACATATGGATATGCTGCAGTTGGAGAACAGTGATTAAAGGACTTTATTTACATTTCTAGCTGATCAACATCTTTTAGATACTTCTAATGGGAAGAATTGATTTTTTTTTTGCCCCTACAAAACAGACTTAATCAATTTTGCTACTGGAAATGTTTTATTCAACCATAGCTAAATTTCCCTGCATACACATCTGTCAAAGCAGAAACTATTATTGGAAAAGAGAAGCCTTTTTTGCTGATATAAAGATATCTTCTATTATTTCAGCAGAAGCCTATTGATTTTTTGAAGCCTTAAAAAAAAAAAAAAAGAAAGCTTACTGTAATGCAAATCCCTTAAATATGCAAAATCTTCCCCAAATTACATCAAATATCAGAAAAATTTAATTTGGGCTCACTGTCCTAGGATTTTTAAAAATTATTTTGCACTTAAAATTAAAATTTAGTTGCATTAATCAGAAAATAAATATTTGCCATCCCTTTTGGATTAATTTATTCTAGGGGTTCTGCAACAATTAAGCTCTTTCTGCAGTGCTGGACTATGACTTAAGAGGCCTTGGTTTCTGACCTCAGCCCTCTAACTGGCTGTCTGGGCAAAGGAGGTGACTCACTTCATCTGTAAATAGGGAAACTATATGCTCTGTGCACAGCTTTGATATCTGTGTCCTTCTTGAAAACATTATGTACCATGCCACATGGTATCTCACTTCTCAATGCAGATGGAAGCACTTTCAGTGCTGATCTGCGGGTTATACACTGTGTGCAGGTGAATAAAAAATGCATGTTTGTTAGACTGCAATGCCCTTACTCATGACAACGATCAAATGACTGTGAAGTGCAACTCAGTTAATGGTAATGCAAACGTGGACAAATCTGCACTTAAATAAGCAGAAAACTCTAAAAATCTTTAATACAGCAACTCTGCAGAAGCATTTTAAGTGTGGATCTGTGCTGAAAATGTAATACAAACACGCATTATTTGACTGAGTTTCTACAGTTGGCACTGAATTTACATTTACACAAACAAATATTAACCAGGTTCATTTCAAAATAAATGCTCTTGCCTGGCTTTATGCAAATTTGTAACAGCCATAATTTATTTTAAACTGATAAGAAAATCAGAGAGAGCTCACCTCCCTGCTGTCTGCAGGACACTTGACCTTGGCAGGACTTATTAGCATGGGGAAAATAGTCCCTGTGAATATAGCACATGATGATGAATCCTTCAAAATTTAAAAAGGTACGATTAAGAAGAATCCTGTAAAATACAGCAACAATTAATTTAATGTTTGCTTTCAGTTAGAAAGCCTCTCAGATCTGTAATCTGATGGACTCTCATATCTATAAATACACTTACTCTCTTAACCTCTTACTATTGGTTGCACACCACAGGCTACATCTGGCACCAGTGCAGTGTTACTGCAGCTGATTTGGCCACCTCAGGGGCAATTTTATTACTGCTGTAGCAGTAACAGTCTGAAACCTGAATTGCAAATCAGGGCCCTGCTATACCCGGTACTGCGGAAACAGGTAATAGGAGCAATAAGCTGCAATAATCCTGCTCCAGCCTGGATCCCCACCCTCTGTGGCATTCACATCATGCTTTGATTCTTATGACAGTGATAGCAAGGTGATGCTACAAGGCATAACCTCATGGCATACCTTCGTGTTGCATTTGGGAGGCAGTAGAGATTGTCTAAGGTGGCTGGTGTCCCTTCTGGAAGCAAAGGTGAAGCCATCACTGAGGCGGCCATGCCCAGCCTGCAGCCATCTGGGAGCACTGCTCCTGCCTCTGCCCACCTCACCCACCACCACCAGTGCATTCTGGGGACCTCACAACCACCATTGTCACCATGGCCAGTGCTGGGCCTGACACCATCTGCTGTCCCACCCTGGCCATGGACAGGCCGTGGGGTGAGGACGTGGCAATGAAGTGGTGATGCACAGGGTTATGGTGGACAGGGGCTTGACACCCACCTCCCCAGCTTCCTGCTCACACAGCCCTGCCTGGGCCCACCTTTCTCCTTTCCTCTTTGTTTTTTTTGTTACCCGGAGCTAGGTGGGACACTGGTGCAGCACTTTGGAAGCCTGCGTTGTCTGGTGCTTTCTGACCGGATGGACCAGCCGTCAGGGACATGGCCACTGGGTGAGCTGGAGACAAGGATGGAGTGCCAGAGCAGCTGGATCTGGCCCTGCCATGCCACAGCTCCCAGCAGCTGAGGACAAGGCACCTGTGGCATGGTGATGAAGAGCCAACCACTTCAACTGGATGTTCAGCAAGGAGCAAAGAGAAGCATGGCAGCAGCACTCAGCTTTACAGACTTTTATTTGTCAATCAGTACAGAACGCTGTTGCTATCATAATAAGGCATAAAATACACTATTGAAAAGCTCATGACGGACTGTGACGTTTCACCCTGTTGTGGGTCAGAAAGTAGTTTTACAACATTAAACCAGTCGCCTTCCCAGTCGGTCAACTTTATATTCATTACAGACAGATTTTTAAAAGAATTACAAAGATTAAAAAACTGTAAACATATAAAACCCAGCAACAACCCAGTGTGGCTTCCTAGGAGAGAGTCTCAGGCATTCCTGCTGTGGGGCTGGTATGGGGCTGGCAGCGAGAAGGCAAGACTGGCTGGCCAGGGAGCGTGGTGGGGCTGGGACCGTGTGGAGTCACTCCTGTTGGGTGCAAGTCCCCAGCTGGTGCCAGGTAGTTCCCAAATGGCAGCCTCGGCCTCAGACATCTAAAGGGTCAGAAACTGAGCAAACAGATCACTGGGAGCTGTTTGAGCAGCAGGGAGCCAGCTGCAGGCTACCGGCTCCTTGCCGCAGGGGACCATCACCACAGCGCATGGCACCTCCAGCCCTAATGCAGACACCTGGGTCCCCTTCACAGGCAGGCCCTGGCACACAGATACGTCATGAGGTAGAACATGGGAAACTGTCACGCTTCACTGAGAGAAATAAACTGACTGAGGGCACAAATCCCGGTATGTTCTGGGGTACTCCAGGGCTCACCTAAAACCCACCTGGTATGCCCCAAGAGTTAGATCCCCACAGAAGAAAGCTCTCCAGTGATCCACTTGACAACTTGAACCCAGGCAAGGAAAAACATCCAACCTGATTTTAATCACGCTTGTACTCTTAAAGCATTTAAATTTTGAGCAGGGGAAATCAAATTGCAATGGTGTATGAGAGGGCAATTAATTTCCTTTGGCCTCAGCCTTTGGTACCATCTCATGTGAGGTGAACGATGCGAAGGCTCGTCCACCGGGCAAATACATTCATTTTCCACCATCAGCCACCAGACAGCAAGTGTTTTGGTCTCTGTCGCATCACACAGCACGAGAACCTGAGAGTCCAGAGGTTTTATAACTCACCACCAATCCACACAGTCCTGTAATGTGTACAGGCATCTTGCTGGGTGATCAGAGAAATGTCCTGAGAGTTTTATCTGCTAAACTCCTGCACTTTGCCTTCCTTCACCTCTTCCACAGCACACATGAACACCAAAATAAACTGTTAGTCCTGTTACTGAAATTTTCTCACTCCTCACACTCCTGCAGTGTATATTTAGATTATTAGGTTGACTTACATTTCCTCGGAATGCTTGGGGAAAACTTGAGGGATCGTTTAAGTATTGCAGGCTCATGATCTGTGACAGGCATTTTACAAAGTGTCAGAAAACTTCTCACTTGATAATAACATACTGACAGTCAGGGGAGCGTTCCCTTTTCTAGTGCTAATAATCAGCATTAAGGCATGCCATGGTTCCTACAAGAAACCTGTGATCCTTACAGTGTTAGCTGTCATCTTTCTGCAATAATAGGATGCACTCCAATTTTTTGCACGTGTATCATTAAAAAATAAAAATAATGGCTCTCAAAACCACCAGCCTCAATTTAGAGCTTCTGTCGGGAAGGTGAGAACAGCGATTCCCATTAGGAACCCAGGCTGGTGAAAGGGTTTTCATCCCCCATAGCACCCATCCCCTGCCCCACATCATCTTGCTGCCACCAGCTCAGTACCATTTGCCCTCTCACCTGGCAAGGCTTTCCTTGGGCCTCTGGAGGCCACAGCCAGCTGCTTGCCATCCTCGGGGCAGGACAAGAGGCAATGCTGTCCTCACTACCCCATCTTGAGCAGTGTGTCAGGCCCTGCAGGCAATGTCCATGTACCCACCAGCAGGCAAATGCCAGCTAAGGAGGAGCCTGCCTCCTCCTGCTTCTCAGGCTACTTCCTTCCTCACTCTCACCTATATCACAACAGGCTGAAGGCTTCTCCTTACATCTGGAAGCTATTCCATTTATTTACCCTAGAAATTCAATCCTGAATTCCTGATGACACATCCACAGGGCCATAAGCTCTCTGAAGACGACAATGGAGGTGCTGGCCACTGCTGAAGTTCCTGCCTGCAAACACACTCCACATCATGACATAAACTGGCAAAATCATCTACAGGGCAGCAGCACCACCTAATAAGACTGCTCATTTAATTACCAAATAACACTGAACTAAAGCGGCAGCTAGAGCAGCTAACATATGAAGCAGCATCTCTTTTGCAGGGCCAACATTAAAGCCTGGGTACCATACCATGCTATTTACAGTGACCAAAGGCATAAGCCTGGAGCAGGACTGCTCCTTGGACCCTTGGTCGAAGGCACCCGTGGCAACACCCGTGGCTGGCAAGCAGGAGGGACTGAACTGAGTGAGTGCCAGACTCTGGTGCTGCACATGTCTCCTGACAGAAACACCCAGAGAAGAGGGAATGAGAAGCCAAAACAGCCTTCAGTCTCTCTGCATGAGGACCTCATGTTTCCACCAGACACTTGTTATGCTGACAACTTGTTCTGCCACATATTCCTGGGAAAAGTGAGACACAAAGGAGATCTCCTTCCCCAAGAGAACTCTTCTCAGGTATGTCACAGTGTGAAAAAAAAATCTCAGTATCATGTTAAAAATACTCAATATTCCTGATATTTGAGATTTAGCCCACAATTGACGAGGCTGTGACAGTGAATCACATGTTTCTACTAAGATTCTGCAGTCAGGGACTGTACAGACAGAGCTCTTCACTCGTGTTTGGATTTGGAAGGGACACATACATATATATTAACAGGACATACAGATATACTAACCACTGTTCAGCAGGAACTGACAGTGGTATATACATCAATCTTCATTGTTTTTTTCAGCACTGCAAGAAAACACCCTTAATGTTCCACAGAAACTGATTGATAATAAAGTGAATAGCATCAGTGGTACAGGTTTTTGGCTACTGTGCCACAGAACTGAGATTAATAACAATACATACCCTCGATCACCCCTATGTTGAGTCCCACGTCAGCCAGTAAACTGCCTAATGTTTAACCTTTGTATTTCCCAACAACTGATTTTTTTTTACAAATGAAGTGGTTTTTATTGACTGAGTCCCAGAAAGCTCCTTCCTGACCTTTCCTTGCTGGTTATGAGAAGGCTGACAGCCTGGTGATATAAAACTAAAGTTTCAAAAGGACTAGTAAGATGCAGACAGTCCCCATACAAGCACAGCCCTGCAGCTGAGCTTGAATTTCTTCTGGCATCCATGCTGAAGGAGACGTGTTCAGTCTCAGCATCCCCGCGTTTATTCACTTTGGGCCTTTTGAGACTCCAAACAAGAGGTCAGTTAATTCAAGTTATGGCAGTTTTCATACAAAGACATCTGTCCACCAGGAACTAAACTTCTTTTATATGGGTCACTATAGATATCAGAAGTTAATGACTATCAATCATTCCTAATCTGAACTGAAATGGAGCCACTGACCTCAGCTGAAAGAGCCTTTTGTCTCCTACCACTGCCATGAGCCATATGGTTCCCTGCCCTTTGCCTCTTATTTTATATTTTAAATAATCATCCCTAATTGTACCATTGTTTGAAAATATTGGAGGTTTGTAGCAAGTCATGACCAAGTGGTGTTCTTTTTTCCCTTAGCTCTCATGCAACAGAAGGGATCAGCTTAAAATTAAAGGATAAAAAAGCATTCCTCAACTAAATATTAGCCCTGCTATTTGAATATTGGTCCTGCTTCTTAACAGTCTAACAAGTAGACTATTCACAGTCCTGCAGGCTGAAATAATTAACAGCTTCCAAAGTGTCAAGGTCATTCGTGTTCTATGCTGGAGTAATAAGAAAATTATATAGGCAACACATCAATGGAATGTTTCATATTAGGATAAACGAGTATCTGAGGAACCTACTTATCACAAATCTCTTTTTATTCAATGGTTTTCATTATTTTATATCAGTTGCAATTTCTCTGGCACGTTTTCCCTTTACAAGTGCTCATATGCTTCAAACATTCGTTATAGAGCTTAAAAAACCCCATTTTTGTCAGACAAATAAACTGCATCACCAGCTATCTTTAGCCGCATCTGTTTTCTTTAATGAAACATATTTTCCTGTAGAAATGCTGCCTTAAAAATCATGACCACACTAATTATCTATGGCAAGCACATCTTCCTCAACTAACGACAGCTCGAGCATGTTATCGTTTGCACCAGATTTCATTCTGAAATTGAAAGACCCATAGAGCTTCGCAGACTCCTTGGAGCACGCAAACCTGCTCCTCCGGTACATCTCCCCTTTCCACATGGACATCATCAGCAGGCTGGACAGCACCACGCCCCCCAGGGTTAAAAGACACAGCCCAGCGATAACACAGCGGTCCAAGTGAGCCCCGATCCTAGCACTCTCATTCTCCAGCCTCTCCATCTCCCGGGCAGCCACCGTGTTGGGATCCACAGTCACATCTCTGGGTACCACATAGGAAATGATCACCAGCAAAATGCCACTAACCAGGAACAAAATGGCACTGATGAACCCATAGTCCACAGACTTCCCAGCTACCACCTCTGAGGCAGCGTCCTCCTCCTCGGAGACCAAGGAAGGAGAATCATGCACCCACTCGGGTGGCAGCTCCCTGCAGGAATGCTGCTGCAGAGGGGCATCCTGGCAGTGACTGCCTGGAGGACTGGGGGCACTTGCATGCTCCAGGTTTACATTTTCATCCACATAGGTGAATGACGTCTCAAGTTCCTGGGCACAGCAGCAGGCTTTCTTCTTCCCTCTATCCTCATTCCTGGTCAGGTGCTCAGACGGGTGGCAGGGCTGGGAGGTGCTGGAAGGTGCTGGGTGCTCCCAAGGTGAGATGCATGGGGGAGACAGCTGGGGTGCCAAGGGGGGCTCAGCCACAGGGCCCCCCTGCAGGGGCTTGCAATGCCTTTCACAGTGCAGGGCTGCCACTGCAGCTGCTCTGGGATCCACTTCACCCCCCTCATGCTGCTGCTGCTGCTGCTCGCAGGGAGGGGAGGGCAGCCTCCAGTCCATAGCTGTGCCAAGGGGCGCCTGCCTGCTCTCCTCAGCCAGGTAAAGAAGCTCCATGCAAGCCATCAACCTTGTCCCAGCATGCCCTGACTCCTGGGCTACCGCATCCTTCAGTAGACAACGTCCCTGACCCGCAGAAGAGGCTTCACGGTACTGGAGCTGCTGTATCCCAGAAATCTTCTACTCTTTCATCACTGTTTTGTTAGGGATATGGCTTGTGTCAGCTGTTAAATGACTAAATAAATCCTCTCTGACATTCATTTCTTTTTGGTCTGCAAATGAAATAGAGAGGAAAAAAAAAAACCAAAAAAACAACAACAAAAACAAACCTGACAACCTCATAATGATACATTAATAAACCAAAGATAAGGTAATGCAACTGTGAAACATCAGTCTTCCTCTCAACTGTTTGAGGGGAGACAGCAAACACGATTGTTTTAACCATGCATTTAAAACTGCAATCCTCTTGCAGATCCAAAATCTATTAGGGAGTCTAATCAACCTTTGACACCAAGATCTAATTAAGGCAGTAAGTCATCTACACAGTGCGGGATAACTGGAATAACTGCATAAAATGTCAGAGAAACGAGATGTCTGCTCTCTCAGAAGCCAGTAACTCTCCCACCCCTTTCCAAATAAAGATTTTAAAACTTAGATTCACAGACTAATTAGAAAGAAACACGCAAATCCCATGTAGCTCAGTAATCCAGGATCTGTATTCTCTGGTGGAAATCTGATAATCCTATGGGAAAAGCAATGCTTTCCTATAGCAGATCTCCCGTTCGATTAAGAGCTTTCGGAATGAAATTATGCCTCAAAGACTGATGACTCAAAGACGGATATTCCTTCTTATCTGCAATTAATTCGCTATTACCTCCTTCTTCCGCGCCCCATCCCCCCTCGAGGACGATGCCCGGTGTCACTAGAAGCCTGCAGCCCAATAAAAGTGTTGCATGCGTAGAAAACACATGTGCGCCTATCGCGTATTCGCGATCGGTTACAACCGCTGCTCACTCACGCTCTTCCCGGGACCTCAGCGGGAACCGGCCGCGCATCAAATGCGGTCCCCGCCGGCGCCAGGAGCAGCTGGATCCGCAAGCAACTGAGTGACCCGAGTGATGGGGGTTAGAGGCGCGCAGGCACGCACAGAAACACACGCAACCCCGGCAAGCAGGAGCACACCGCCGCCTCCTCCCGCAGGGCTCTCACCTGCCCGGCCCCCCCGCCGCGCTGTCTTCCGCACACCTACCTAACACCCGCACCGCGGACAGCGTCCCGGGGCGCAGTCGGGCGGCTCCGGGCCGGGCTGGGCAGAGCCGAGGCGGGCAGTGCGGAGCCCAACGGAGTCGGGCAGCGCCGAGGCGAGGCGAGGCGAGGAGGGCGGCGGGCGGGCTGTGCCGCGGGCGGGAGATCG
>JAVHNF010071673.1:0-17350 GCA_034783455.1 Micropsitta finschii
GTTTCATCATTTGCTCTGGTGCCTTTTGTCCCCCTGGTGTTTCCACTCCTTTCATGCCCTGATGCAAAGCAACTGGGGGAGAGGAAGGGGAGGAAAAAAACAACACAGGGAAAAAAGCACAACAGATCTCTGAATCTTCCTACCACAGTATGTATCTGTCTCTCTCTCGCTCGCTCTCTCTCAATCTCTCCCCCCCCCTTTCCTCCTCCTCCTCCTTCAAAACCTCAAGGTCCTTAGCAATCTTCCCCCTCTAGATTGTACGGAAACACTCAAGCCTTTTGCATTACTGCAGCCTAACAAACCCAACACAAAATATCTAATATACAATTACAGCGTCCCCGAACAGATTTAAAATCAATATCCTCCCATAAGGCTGGGGAAACTGAAAGCATGATGTTGCATATGGGCAGGAAGGAAGAGCCTGTTTGTCACTGCAAGCATCAAATTCTCATCTATCAAGGGCTCGTTAAAGATGCAGCATCTTAAGAAGGGGGGAAAAAAAACCCAATCTCACAAACAAGCACCATATTTGCGGGAGCACACGTTGATGTGCCTGCGAGCCAGCACGCAGGCAAAGCTCCTGCCGCTCGCCCCGAGTGTGGTGGGTAAGAAAGGTTACAAACCCCCGCGGTCCTGGTTATAAGAACAACAGGATTACTGCTGTGCCAGGGGACATTTGAAGCTGTCCCTCATCCTCACAATCACTCCGGTTACTCTGGATTGAGCCAAGCAAGCCCAGGTTGCTGCCTTGGCACTGGATTGAGCAAGGAGCTCCAGAGCACAGCTCTGTGACTGCCACAGTGCCGAGGGCAGAGCCTGCCAGGCACTGCCTCCATCCAAAGAGCAATGCTGGAAGCCTGCAAAGTTCCAAGTGGCATTTTGAGGTTTTAAAGAGCACAAGATGCCTCCGACTGTATCTTGCCATGACCCTGTTAACAGAACTGGTGCTCAGAGACAACCGCGGAAGCTTTAAACAGTCCATAACCAAATACAACAGAACAGTGGCAATAGGAAAGAAGACGGGAAAGGATAGGATCAGGCAGTGGCAGCACTTCAGTCTTCTCAGCACTTCATATCCTAGGTATTGAGTCATCTCCTGCCTCAGTTTACCCTTTAAATACCTTCTCCAAAGCCACAGTCCCTATGAGCTTGCCAAGCCAGCATCAAAGCTAGGAGGTACCTGGCCACACAGCACACACAGAGTCACAAGCTCCCTCCCCTTGGAACACTTCATCCTTCATGCTCATTTTCCTGGAAATGCCAGGCTGGTGCTGCAAACCCTCAGTGCTGGAGGCCAGGATCGCACATATCCTCCTCAGGAGTGCTCTCATCTGGGATTTGTGGCTCTGAAACAACACAAGTCCCATTGCTCCGCTCAACCCTCCCAGCCTGGCCAGGAGGCAGCAAAACCCAACAGGGCTTGTTTTGATATACTTCAGGCAGGAGAGGCTCCATGGAGGAGCTGTGACAGCAGCACCAGCTCCATGTGACAGCAGTCAGAATACGAGCAGTGCAGATTCCTTGGTTTCACAACTCTGCCAAGGCACCTCATTACCCTCCTATCACTCCTTCTCTCTCTCACTATTCCACTCCCACCCCCGTGTGCCCATCTGCCAGCAGACTCGCTCCGACTAGCACCATGCTCTGCTATTCCCAGGCACGTCAGCAGGACAGGCTGCAAGTCCCACCTCGCTCCCAACCGGCTGCACTTGGGCAGGGAAGACTGAGATCACACAGTAACTCTGAAGCAGCAGCATCGCCATCAGAGCTGTGCCCACCCATCTCCAGAACAGCCACTTGCAGCCCCATGAACAGCCTGCATCCACACTGCGCCATGGGGAGAGCTCTGGATATCTTACAGTTGAGATATGAACTTCAGAGAGATCCCATGTTAGTGCATGGATGACCTGCAGTGTTTTCCTTCCAGCATCTCAGGCCCACATTGCACCAAAGCATCAGATCCCACACACCGAATCCGTATTTGGGTTCCCCCCACAAGCAGTTTTCATGGCAGTCATCACAGAATGAGCATTTTCCTCTTTTGAATTCCCTTTATTTAAGGCAAAGCCCTGGGATGTGTCAGAGGCTGCCTCTGTCCCTCTGTCCCCAGCAGTGTGGGCACTAAATCTCTGAGATACACAGTAAGCAAGAAAAAGGGAGTAATTATCATCAGTAGCCGGGATGGAAGCACAAAGATCTAACAATGCACCCCAGATTTACTGCAGCAGCAGACAGCATGAGACTGAATAACAACCTCCTGAATGCCAGCCCAGCAGTGTGAGGAGTCAGACCCCCCCCTTAGCTGCAAAGCAAAGAACAGGCAGGTTATATTTTCATTAGTTACTTACCAAACTCAGAGATCACAACCTAAATGACAACGTATTTGTATTACAGCACCAATCCTTTCCTCTTTACAACATAAACCATATGTACAGCTCTGGCACATCACACAGTAAACAGATGCCCTTTACAGGACCCTGTATTCTAAATTCATCCCCTTACACCCACATGCCATTCATCTAACCATTCTCTGCCCTCACACAAAGAACCAGGATGGTGGTTGAAGGCATCAGGTTGAGAGCATCCACAGTCCATCTCCCCCTGACTTTGCAGCAGCAGCAGCAAAACCAAATATGTTTTGCAAATGAGCTGGCAGCAGAGCTTCTGGATGCCTTACCACCCTCACAGAGACAGGTTGTGCATTTAGAGTACATTGCCACTCATCGACCACAAAGCCAGCAGATAGCTGTTTGCTAAGCCCATGCACCACCAAAAGGCAACGCTCCACCTTAGACAAGGGGAGGGATGGCTGGGGGGGAGTGGGGGGCTTGATTTTTCCTCCTGTTTTGTTCCCCAAATCCCTGCTTTTGCCTCTTTTCTCCTGCCTTCCACAAAGCATCTCAGTTGAAAGGAAGCCAAATAAAGCTGAAAATGAAACACATTATCAGTAGAACTGTAACATTATGAAGCTAAGCCAGGCAATAATGCAAGTAAGGAGTGCTAGAGGAAGCCCCAAGCATACTGATCACTGCCACCAGTGCCACTCAACCACCCCTTGTCTCCTATGCAGGTCCCCAGATCCTGCATTACATCAAGGCTCCTGCCAGCCCACGAAGTGATCCAGAGAGCTTTTTGGAAATAAAGTCAATTATTTTCCCTAAGGATCCAGAAATTCAAGTGGATTTTTCCCCCTTTCTCATAGGAAGAGAAGTCCAGCACTCACCTGCTGCACTTCTAATAGAAAACATGAATAGAGACAGGCCAGGAAAGGTCAGCTGGAGAAGGACAGCACTTCTGGCCCCATATACAAGCATCACCTAATGGCTTTGCAACCATAAAGGATGTAGGTATGGCACCATAACATGAGCTTCTACAGAAGCCAGGGCAATCAATATGGGCTGATCTGATCACAGCCCTCTTTGGGCCTGAGACACACTGATCAGAGGCCATGAGTGGAAACATCACCTGGAGGTAACAGTGCTTTGTACTCCTGCATTGCTGCTAATCCTCAGCCTCCCATCTTCATTATCAGCTTTGAAGAGAGCACCTGGAAGCCTAAATCAGCTGGGAAGATTAGAAAAGTTATCCCTAGGTTCCCCCAAAGACAAAGGGACTTGATCTCCACTCTTCACAAGGGGATGTGCAGCAGAGATGCACCAAGGACACACACTGCATCAATGGCAGGGTGAGAACTGAGCCCATGTCCTCGTGACTGAGTTTTACCTGGAGAAGGGAGATGAACAAACATGAGGTGGTCACAGAACGTTGTTAGATAGGTAGATGATAGGGAGGATCCCAACTACAGCCGAGGGACTGCGCCAAGGCTTTCTGCACTGTGTTATGCTACAGCACAACAGGAAGAGATCAAGACCTATCTCACGCTCCTTATCCATATCCCTGGCTTTGCTCTGAAAGCTTCTTGGACCCAGAAGTCTCTGAGTAAACAGAGAACTGAGCCAACTTACATGGGAGATCAGCCTGGCTCAGACAGCCAACATCTAATAAGAAGGAAGTCCTTCTTCCACCTTCTTCCACATTATTTTAAGAGGAGAAAAACATCCTCCCTTGCTCTTAACTCCCCTCATCAGACTTAAAACCCTGGAGATGACAATTCACCGACCACTCTAAAATGTCTTGGCAGCATCCCTGTTGATTCATCTCTTCCCTTTCCCTTGGCACACACAGGCCACCACCAGAGGAGCTGCTCTGCTCAGACGAGCCTGGTGCTCCAGCCCTGCTGCTCCGTCTGGTCCTGTGCCGAGTGTGACAGGTTTGTGGGGACCCTGAAGGCTTCCATCCCCACGGTGGGCTTGTGTCTTTGTAAGAGGCTGCACCAGCTTGCTGAGTCTCAGCAGGCCCAGAGCTGCTCTCACAAAGGGGCCACGCAGAAGGCAGCGTGGAATCTGGCTGCACATCGGCCTCATCCCTTGCCAGCAGGAATCAATGGAACAAAGGGAGAGTGAAGCACAAGGTCATGGGAATAACGGGCCATAATTTAACTGAGGGCAACAGGAATGGGAAACAGAAATAATCATTGGGGGAAGGGAAGCAATGGGCTTGTGGGACTTGGGATGCTAGAACAATACAAGGGCATGGCAGCTCATGGGGCAGGGTTAGTTCTAGCAAGAAGGGGGAAAATATGGCTGGATCACTGCAAAGAGGATGTTGAATGAGCTGTAAAATAAAAGCAGCATCCTCCTCTCAGCAGGTCAGCTTAATGGCTTTAGGGACATGGCAGGCAACAGGCTTCCAACTTTAGCTACTGCACTGGGTTATCTCGTTGCTCCTTTGCATCTCCACATCTGTATGTGTTTGTATCATTGTGTTGTATGTGTTTGTATCATTCAGATTTAGACTGCAAGCTCTCCAGGGCAGGAAGCATCCTTTTGCTAGCTGCTGTACCACTCTTAAGAGTACGAACAGCAGAGCAAGCTGGGCCCTCCTGCCATGGGTCTGAACCTAGCCTAGACCAAAGTATCTGCTAATGTTCCCGAAGCATCACACTTCAAGTTCACTAACCCCTTCCTAAACATGAGTTAATTGTATACGAAAGCTGTGAAAGCACGCAACCAGGCAGTAGCTGAGTAGGATTCCCAATGTACAACACATCAACCATCCTTCCTTAGGCATGAGAAGCTGCCTGCATCCCCTTTCTCAGCTCTCCCCACCAGGCCATCTGCCTTTCCTCCTACCACGCAAACAGTATCCTGCTACTTCCCACCTCCTTGTGCTCACTCCAGTTGCCCAGCTGGAGCTAAGCATCTACAAGGACAGTCCAATATCTCACCCAAGGAGTGCAACAGAGGGAGATGGAGGCCACGCTGGAGCCATCCTCCTGTTTATCACGAGGAGGTTTATTAGAGATGGTGCACCAACATCCCCTCACCCCATCAGATCCATTTTTACAGCATGCACCAAGCCACAGAAACATGGTAAATATTCATAGTATGAAAAACCACTCATGGAGAGGATACAGTGCAGATGAGAGAGCTCTGAATTCATTTGATAAGCTGCAGAGAGGGTTTTTAGCAATTGCAGACTTGTGAATCCCCACTCGCTTCCAGAAGACATTTAAAGACTGAGGCTGGGAGGGTGGGCTGGAAGTCCAGGCCTTTTGGAGACTCACTCCATGGCTCTGGAAAGCAGCACGTTCTAGTGGGTAAGACAGGAGAAGGTTGAAGCTTGTTAAATCAGAAGACTCAAGCATGGTTACAGGAAGGACCAGACTTTAAAAGGACCCCAAACCTCTGAGGCAAAGGTCATTTGGCCTCAATTTATATAGTTGTGATATAAAGCTATGAGAACTGGCATCATTCCTCTGACGCAGACACCTCCTTCAGTCCTGGCAATGCCACACAACACCCAACCATGCCAAAAGGTGGGTACAGCAATGTGGGACGGCACCCGCGTTTCCTTTTGGGCTTCTAGGTGCTGCATCTTCTGCGTGTGGCTTGTGCCAGCATCCCGGTATTCCCTCCACCACCAGCACAGCAGCTCCACCTCCTCTGGCTGCTCCTACAGAGCTTCTGCCCTCTCTTTAGAGAAGTGAATGCTGAAGACAGTGCTTCCCAGCAGAGCTGCTGGTGGTGCTGTACCCTTAGCACCATTTCAGTGGCCGATTACACTCCTTCAGCCCCTGAAAAACACCAGCGCTCCTCCAGCCCGTGACAGCTTTGACAGCCAGACTCCTTAATTCCTTTTTCTTATTCCCTTAATCTGTCATCTTTATCAGGCTGGGGAAGTGCCAGGCAGCATGCAGGAGCCCCGGCCCCGATCAATCTCCACATTACAGCTGACAGAATGGTGCTAATAACTTATTGATCTAATGTTTGCCAAGCCCCACTGGGGCTGAAAGGCTGCCATTGATTGGCTTGAGGGAAGGAGCCTCTCAGCTGAGAGCAGAGTGGAAAGCCTTCAAATTGTCTTCTTCCCGAGGAGCTGGGAGATGGAGGGAGAGTGGGGAAGGGAGAATAGGGAAGACAAGGGAAATAAAGGCAGGAAGAGGAATGGAAAGGAAGAAGGGTGCGTATGTGAGATGGGGATTAAGAATGCTAAAAGGAAGGGAGAGAAAAGGGTCTGAGGACCAAAGAGATGTAAGGAAAAGAATGGGAAAGGGAGAAGAGCAAAGGGAAGAGGAAGAATTGGGAACAAAGAGGTTGTGCTGAGCTGAAAAATTAATGAAATAGGGAGGTGACTTTCTTCTTGCTCACAGCAAATCATTAATGAAGTCCTCCCAACCCCCAGCCCTCCATCCTAGGACAAACCCTCCCAAGGCTGCTCATGTCTGATGTAAAGCAAGTGGTACTGCTCGCTACCCTGACCAGTTCTGACCCACAGGCTGGCATCTGGGGAGAGGGCATCACAGGACAGATCCCAGCTTAATTTATGAGCCTGTTCCCCAATGATACACATGACACCCATCTCCTCGGCTGGCACTGAATGGGCTAAGAACCAGAGCAAGTCATCAGACGTGCCTAGCAGAAGGAAAGGGGAAACCTGGGCTTACCTGTTTATGCAGAGACAGCAGGAGGGAAAAAACCCCAAGCCAATACATGGCCTTTTACAGTAACTGTAGTAATGGTTATCATTTGCTTTCCCATTTACCCAAAGAAACCCAGTTTGCCCAAGGGTACACATGGGAGCAGTGCTGTCAGCAGTGACCGAGCGGGCAGGGCTTCAAGAGCAGGCAGTCATGGTCACACACTGCCCTGGAGGTTCCCTTGCCCTGAGGCTCTAAGGGCACAGTGCTCATGGGGTCAGGTCTGGTTTCCTGGGAGACCTTTCTCAAGTCTATCGATCCAAAAGGCTGGGTCAATGTTTTCACGTGTCTCCTCTAACACAGCTCTCCCCGCACACAGCCCTGCACCCCTTTCTCTTCAATGGGACATCTCCATCACTTCCACCTCACAAAGCTGTGGGCCACAGGCACACTGCTGATGGTGTGATACAAGGAGCAGAGCAACAATGTGCCAGGGACAGCACCCTCAATTCCTTGTGGGCTTCTAGGTGTTGAATCTTCTGTGTGTGGCTTGTGCCAGCATCCTGGTATTACCTCTAACACCTCCTCTGGCTGCTCCTTCTACAAATCTCCCAGTATCTCTTTGGAAAACACCTGCTACCTGGGCATCTAATCACAACACAGGCTTCCCAAACAGACAGCTATGGGGAGATGTTACTCCCCAAAAGAGGGGGGGGAAGTTCTAATTTACGGACTGGGCTTAAACCACGACACATGGACAGTGTTACCTTGCTGTGCACTAGGAGAAGGCTAAGCTTTGCAGAACTGAACGCAGAGCATCCAAACCTGATGACACTGAGGCACGCACATGCACTGGAGCACAGGAAGAGGGTCAAAACCCTGCCTCTGAAGTATCAGCTTGACTTGTGGCAGGGTCAGGGGCAGTGACTCACTCTGTGCCTCCTCTCCCTGCGCTTCCACCCAGCAGCAAGCAGGAGTGGACAAGTGAGGTGCCACGTTACGATCTGCACCAGGTTTCTATATATAACATCAGTGAGATGTCACCGCACCAGTGATTTGTTGTCAGATCTTCACTGGCTGCTGCGAGGCACCTGGGAAAGGAGGTGGGAGCAGGGGGTGGGGAAGAGGTTATTTTTGGAAGCAGGATAATCTTGCTCTTCCCAGAGCTGCAAGGAAAGGAGGAAACAGTCAGTGCTTATTACGGTTTCAAAGCCACAACACGTACTGGCCATGAGCTCGGTGGATGATTCAACTGCCAGTGAGCGATGGGCTCATGGTCAGCCTGCCCTGCAAGGCACAGAGGAGACTAAGCTACCTCAGCTGCCACGGTGAGCCTGGTCCCAAAAGGGAGGGAGATGCATCCTGAAACACATCCCTGACCTTCCCAAAGGTGCTTGCAGAGCAGTCCTACAAGCACCCTCTGCCAGAAGCAGGCTTCAAATCCCTGCCAACAGCAAGGCTTACTGAGCTCCAAGAACAGGGCACTAAACTGCCTTGGCTCCTTCCCCTCCTGCAGTGATAAAGCCAAGGATAAAACCTGAACACTCACACCAGCAAGACCCCATGCGCTAACCTAAGCTGCAAGTGCAGTTGCAGGGCACAGTAAAAGGAAACGCTTCTATGTTGAGCTTGCCCATTTTTCCTTCATCTCCCAGTTCTCCATTTGTATTACAATAGGATGCTCGTTGCCTCCCACTCCCACAAGGCATCAGAAGAACTAAAAATGAACCTAGAACAGAGCATGAAGAAAGGACAGTCCTCCAGATCCAAGACAAGAGAAAGAATGGCACTGACAGAACCTAGACCCTCATGTTGGCTGGGTGAACAAGTGTCCTTCACGGTTAAACACCTAAACCAAGGTGCCTGGGTTTACAATTCCTGGATGCCCATTTGGAGCTGATTTTCTGCTCAATTTAAGGCAGCAGCTCAATAAAGGCTTCTGCTTAATTTTTTGTTGCTCTTTGGCTTAGTTAAATGAGAACATGTCTGCATCCCAGCTCATTACCACACGCTCAGCAAACAGCCACTCGCTGTGATTCTGTCTCTAACCATTAGCTATAACATCCTTGATCCCAGGTCTTTTTCACCCCCAATATTAACTCCTCCACAGCAGATGAAAGCTCCGGGTCTCCACAAAGCCATTGGGAAGCCCTTCATGATGGGCACGCGCACTTCAGGGATAGGCCCAAAGAAAGACCACTGCTTTGATCAGCTGTGGATCCATGTGTGAGAGGTACAAGCGCTGCCTTGTCAATGCAAATTCCAAACGGATCCAATTTATGTGGATCTGTTTACAGTTCACTCCTGAAATTTCTCCTTTGTTTAGACAACAGAGCATCAAGTGGGAAGATGAGACAGGAGTGTTAATACAGAACAAATAACCTCAGAGAGAAAGGAGAAATCTCTCTTCCATGATGGTTCTGGGACATGAACACTGCTTTTCAGGACCCCAAAACGTAATACATGGCCTCCAAGTGATACAGACGTCCTGTTCTCCCCATCACATGGGATTTCCATAGGGATCAGGTTAACATGCAACTGTTCTGGTCACCGAGGAAACCAAGGCCAAGGCTCTCAGAGTTTGTCATCTCCATCACACTGAGCAACAACCCCCAGGAAAAGCCCAGGCTCTCTGGGAGCTCTGCAACATTGGAAAGCTGGCCTTGTGCTGCTTCCCACAGCCCAGCAAAGAAGCCTCTAATCACTGGGGAAGTGGTCTTTAATCCACACCCATTAAATGCAGAACCATAGCAAACTGCTTGCTGTTTGGTAAGAGACATGATGTTCTGCCATGCCTCCAGTAAGAGCCCTCTCTAAGACAATATGCAGACACCAAACCAACTCACTCTAATCACCAGGGGCAGAAGGAAGAGAGGGAAGATCTACCCACCTTCCTCTAGCATCAGTGAGCCTGATTCCTCCACTTCTATCCTTGCAAATAGTCCTACTGCAACTGGAAAGTCATGAAATGTGGCACTGCAGAACAGAGGGTATTTGAGGAGAGAAAGAGGAGAAATTAACAGGATTTTTGCACGAGAGAAATGATTTAGAGCTTCGGGACCAGGACTCTATTGCAAAATGCTTGTTCAGATCCTACAGCAGCGTGCAAAGCACACACACCAGGGAGGAGAGACCTCTCTTTGCTCCATGAGCCCTGCAAAGCCTCCTCCGTCCTTCCCCCATCCCATGCAGCCAAACTGCAAAGAGGAGATTGGCCTTGTTTACAGACACACCATGAGCTGCTTAGAGGGCTTCTAAATCCCTGTTTGAGGTGCAAACCAGCAGCTTTGCTCCTGTGCCTTTGTCAAGCAGCCCTGGCTCTGCTCATCCCTCTGTGTGTGTCTCTCAGTTCAGATTAAAAGCGCCTTGTTGCCATCATCCGCTCTCAAGGTAAGCCCCTTTGGTAGTGCCCACATTGGACCCTGTCTGCTGCCTCTCCTTTAGCTGATCCATTGGGAAGGGGCTTTTACACCCTCATTAGGCTCATCACCTCCCAGTGTGTGCTCCCCAGAGGCACTGAAGCATACTTGCTCTACCTTTGCAGATGTTATTAAGCTGCTTACTGAATCTCACCACTGCAGGCTGCCTCTCTATGTTCCTAAGGAACTACAGACCCCATTAAACACACTTTTCCCTCTCTTCCTCCATTTGGAACAGTATATCCCCATTGTGACTGCAATTTAATTAGCACCAAGGAAAGCATTTGCCAGCATTTTCCACTGCAGAACACCACCTGAGAAGAAGGATGCAGCAGAAAACCCAGCCTGCAGGGTCCAGAGAGGAGACACCTCTCACCTTTCCTACATAAACTGGCCTGGGAGCTCTGAGCATCATCAAAGCTTATTCTTCCAGGTAGGGTCTACATATTCCATGCCCATGGCAGGGGGCTGGAACTAGATGACCTTTCAGGTCCGTTCCAACCCAAACCACACTGTATGTTCTGCAGTCCTGCAGATGGCCAGCACTTAGGTGAAGCAGCTCACCTCTCTTCCCCACAAAGGGACTATCTGTGGGCAAGAGCCAACCTTACCTCTCAGCAGCTGGATTAGCCTGCCCCAGGTTTAATGAATACATATAGTCCAAACACTGGCTAGGGCAGTAGGAGGAGATTAAACCCAGCAGCTGGATATAAGCCCAGTGCAGACTTGACCTAGACTTCAAAAGAGGAGCTAGACAGCACTTTGATCAATGGAGAGCAACAGAGATGTCAGAGAGATGAGTGCCCTTCCTTTACACGACATCCTCTAACACAAGAACTCAGTGCTCTTTCCATCTGTGCTGGAAACAACTAACTCTTACACACTTGAGATTTGCACAACCATTTGGTGACCCAGGGACTATAGAAACCTGTGCTTTTGCAAGCACAAGCACCTCCGCTCCCATCACAAAGAGGCAGAAAAAGCAGAAATGTACTATTAAAAGGACATGATACCATCAACAGTGAACCCAGAGAAGAAACAACAGTGTCAGACGGTGCAGATGGATAAAATCCTAAACCAAGGAGATGGGTTTCTTTAGTCAGTTCAGAATTCAGAGTCACAAATGGGGCGGCTCTTCCCAAATCCCGCTCCCCCCCTGGGACCTAAGGAAACCCGTGTGCCTCAGTGCTAATTGTAATCAATGTGTAGTGCCACTGAGCAGACGCAACACACGCGAGTTTGCTCCGTGATTAAGAGATCTCTGTAATACCTCCAGGTCCCCAGTGCACCCCGAGCAGCGAGATGCTGCTAACATGCATCAAACATAAGAATATCTCAATCATCACCAGGGCCAATCAATAGGGCAATTAGATTTTATCAGCACACGCCTCTTGGCCACCACCTTCTGCTGTCACTGCAGAAGCCTCAGTTCAGGGCTGCCCCATCCAGGTCTCACTGAGAAGCATCAGCTGAGGCAGAGCTCTGCCTTATTTTGGTGGATTTTTGCTGCTGGTTTTCTGTATTCCCTTTAAAGGTCCAGTATCAGGGGATACTTCAAAGAGAAGTTAAGCTGTCAGCTATTCTTATCAAGATGTTTTGCTTCACTAGCTTCACTAGCCCACTCCCAAACCTCTTGCAGGCTGAATGCCTACATTTCAAAGTAACCCTTAAACCCTAACTCTTAAAATTAGTTCTACCATCCTCTCCTTCTACCCCTGCTAGTAGAAAGAAACAGAACCAAGACATAAACCCAGTAATCAGCATCAGCTATAAATCCCAGCACATTCTGCTTCTGTTCCCTTGACTTGCATGCCCAAGAGGTGGTGCCACAGGTACCAGCTCAGCACACCTCTAAACTTAAGAGTTGGCAGGTTCTGCACAGACTTTGGCCAGTGAGTGTTCCCTTAATCAAAGAGACATGTAAAGTGAGCCAGCTCCAGGCAGGGAGGAAAAATCAGGGTTAAAGTGCCCCTGTGGAGATGCGACAATGCCCCCTCTCCCTTTAGATACCCAATGCCCTCATCATCCCCGTACCTACTCTTTTGCTGGTCAATTCCTGTTAGAAACACCAATTTGTTTTCTATTTCTCACCATTTCCTATGGTTAAGAAGCTAACCAGAGAATCTCAAATAAGAATACTAAGAATGAAGACTTCTACACCTGCTCTTTGCTACTGCTGAACACTGGTGTGAATGAAAAGCACCCTTTGCACTGCCAGAATGGATCTCAGAGAACTTCAGCAGCATTGGTCAAGCCCAGCAGTTTCTCTGTAAGCAAATAACAGTAAAAACCATTTTAACAGAGAGGGTCAGCTGAGACAGACTCCAGCAGGGTCATACAGAAGAACCTATCCCTGGCCAGCTGGGCTCTTAGAGCTGTGTAGGAAAAGGGGCTGTGGAGGTTGGTTAATGAAGAGAACATGGAGATTGAGCTGTGAAAGCAAAGCCTGTGGTTGCTTTACAGACATACCCCAAATCCCCCAGTTCAGCACAACAAGAATATGGGACTGAACACTTGACCACTAAAGCAGTCACCCCAGCACAAACTCCAGCAGGCAGGAGGAACCTCTCTGGAAAGGGGTCAGGCCTCATACAAAAGGCAAACCAGGTACCTGTCAGGTTACTGAATATCCTCCAAAGTCATTCCCAAAGCCTGTTAGATGTGGTGTTCCCTTCGGATCCAGGGTTTAGTTACACAGTCAGCAGAATGACTTACAAGAAAATATGATACCCACAAACATACGTAAAGCTACATATAGAAAAGACTTCCGGGAAAGGCCTACAATAACATACACAGAGAGAGCCAATCCTGATTTGGAAGGACAGGCATCACTCAACAGCATAACGCCCCGTTTTTCCCCAACTTTCATTTATAATCATAAATAATTCTCTATTACCATTGCCTCACTTGTTGCCCAATTCATACCTATCACCAAAGCATCCTCGCCCATAGCTCCTGCACTGACATCCATAGAGGCACAGTGCAGAACCCAAGAGGAGCATTTCTGGTTTCACCACATTAAGTTGAAACCAGATGAGCCTCCCCGCAAAGCCAGGTAGACCAATAAAACCAACCAATCCTGCTCACAAAGGAGCTGGCAGGCACCGAGGCAGCACGGGGAACCTCTGATTAATGAAATTACAAATCAAGCCATGCTCTCTGCAAGGCCTTTCTGCTTCACTTGACACCAACCCTGGGGACATTTCACTTCTTCTCTGGTGCGCAAGCTCCTTTGCCAGGAGTTGAACACAGAGCCCTGGATTTGAGAACAACACAGGGCTGAGATCTCAAAAGGACTTTAATATTGCCATGAAATCCTTTCAGTGTTAATCTTCAGCCAGAATATTAAGAAGCCTTCATACGGCTCACTCCGAAGTGTAACACAAACAGGCACAGACAAAACAACTGCTGGAATAATGAAGAAAGGAAAGAGAGAAAGAGAGGAGGGAAGGCAACAAACCCGAGCCAGCAGGACCTGCTCCAGCTGCTTACCTGCTGCTCCTAAGCCAACATCGATGCTGTTTCTCTTGAATTCACAGCGGCTCTGGGTCTCTGGCATAACGAGCTGCCGGCTCTGATGCAGGTTGGAGATGATAGTGGAAAGGTCGTTATCGCGGCTGCAACAGAGCAGAAAAGCACCAAGTTAAGGCAATCCTATTTGCCACCACATAATTGATTTCTGTGTGTATGAGCATATGTGTGCGCGCACGCAAGAGCCTTTTGTTTGCCTCTGGCAGAGCTGCATCTCACTCAAGGTTCTCCCCCTCCTACCCATCAGGTTCCTAAGTAACCTCCTCTCGTTTTGGGGAGCGGAGACTTAAGTGCAAAGCACTTCCCAAACGGCACTCTCATTTCCCATCAAGGGCTCTGCAGCTGCCAGAGCTCCTGATTTCGCTTTTGCCAGATATAACTTGCGTGGGCCAGAACTTACATCTCAGATGGAAAAACTCAAAGTGTAGGAATTGGCACATCTATTGCAGAATTAATAGGAAACTTGAACTGAGAGAACTGATGGTTTTCTATCAGTTGCCACCCTTTTTAGTCTTAAAAACAAAGTCAGTTTTTTCCATTCCATCACGGCTGGAGAACAAGACTACTTTAGTTACTTGAAGACTTGCTCCTCTTTAAAGATTAAAACCCACCACGAAGCTGGACATCAGCACTGCTCAAAGCTGAGGGGACAGTTCTTTACAAAGCTGATTTCCAACTCTTCAACAGATCCTGGAATAACACTCCCTTCTGTCCAGGAAAAGAGAATGCATTAGAGCAGGTCAGCATCATGCTATCCTTGCATCAGATTGCTGCCAGTTTGGCTAGTTCTGTCTTTTATCCCTTTCTATGGAGAGGGAGAAAGCAAAAAGACATTCCCTGTAGTAGGTGCTGCAGTTCACCTGGCAAATACTTTTGCTTGGAAGCTGCTATCCACTTATACTATACTGTTGACTAAATGATACACAAACACTGAAGAACAAGCTAAAACATACACATGACACCCAATGGAAATGCTGGAATGGCTCCCTTTAGTTTGTATGTTAAATCACTCATCCTTTTAGCACAAGGTGATGGCACCAAGCTGAACGTGGCTATTTTAATCCCTCCCCTCTTCCTCAATGGAAGCTGCCAGCCAGGGGAACCAGAGACACCGAGACCAAAATCACATATATCAGCAACAGTGCCCTCCCTCCCACAGCCACAGCTGGCTCCCAACCTCTCTACTCACATGCCGAGAGCACCCACTCCGTGCTGCTGTGACACGCAGCACATGACACCAGCTCCCTGGTGCAGAGGAGAGTGTCCTCACCTGGGACCGGCAGGACAACACGGAGGGTGCATTATCTGCAGAATCACCTAGCTATGATCTTCCTTTAAATATCCCCCCTTATCCCCCCCCCCCCTTACCTCCTCCCCAGCAGGGCTATCAGCACTAGCAACAGGAGTAGATCTGCTGAGATGCTCCAGCCCTAGTGCAGAAGCAGGGGCTAATCTGTCGTCTAGCTCCCTGCTAATCAGATAAGTTTATGACAGAAAGTCTTTAGACAGAGGTACTTTCAGCGGGCGTCTGGCTCCAGATTTTCACAAGATGCAGCAGACAAAAACAGACTCTCTGCTCCCCGCTGCTCCCCCCACCCCCAGGCTCAGCCAGGAGATAGGATGCTGGGCTCCCAAAGCCTTTGAGCACCCATTGCATCTTCCTCCGCTAAACCAGTTCAGATTCCTCCTTATGCAAGCAGAAGGCTAATTACTTAAGCAAGCCCACAGGTGAGTGGGAAGCCCATTTCTCCTGTGCCAAGCAGTTTTGGGTCTTATCCTCTTTTAGCTGCCACCTTTAAGATGCATTATGCAAATATTTGGGTGTCTTAAGTCATTTATGGGATTAATGTGAAGTGATTATCAGTTCTTTTTAATCATGCCAATCAATAACTGGATGTCAGGGACAGAGGACAAATGCAGATAAACGCTGCCATCAGCACAACGCTGGGGAAAGGGTGGAGGAGAGGAGCCAGAAGTGCAGAGGGAGAGAAGCAGGGAGTAGGAAGAGAAAAGGGGATAACTGCCTCTTTGCATTTGCAGAGCATCTTGCATCCCAATCCGAGCTCGAAGCACCTCTGATACATCAACACGGCAAGAGAGCCCTCAGAAGGAATTGGTTTATCCTCTCCTTCTGGAAAGGACTATTGGAAAAGACCACACCAACTCCCTAACATGACTTGATTGTCCAAACACTGTGATCTATCCACTGAGAACTAAACCAAGGAGATCTGTGTGGAAGAAAACATTACCATATCCCAGAAGTAGTATCTTTCTTTCCCAACGATCTTGTGGTTTTAGGGGACTTTCCACGGCTTTAAAATCAAAATCATCACGGTATGCAAAGGTGTGATAGCAAGTGCTTCTCCACATGCAAGCAGATAGCACACGGCTGACAGGTATACCCTATAGGCTTCAAATTCAACTCAGCCTACCCACACTATTAGGCAGGAAAAACATGACTTCGCTAGAATACCTTTGCAGAAGGCAAATTGAACACCAAGGTGACATTGAGGGGAAAGGGGAGAAAAGACCAGAGATAAGGCAAACAGGCTGAGACAGCTTTTAACACATCAGACTGGGCCCAGGAGCTGTTGATTTTCCCTTAGTGCACAGGAGGTTGGAAGCAGAGGCTGCCTTTTTGTTCTGGGCTTGTTCTACAAGTGGCACAACAGCAGGTAGCTTATAGCTGGGACTCAGTCTTAGTATGGGAAAAGAGACTGAATGGTAACCAGAGCTCCTTATGAAAAGCTGAGGTACCTTTCTGCACAGGTGAAGACTTTGAGCATGTTTTAGCACACTGTAGGCCAAGATGGCACCAAGCAGATACAGCTCCATGCAGCTGCAATCAGCCTCCCTCATCAGCTCATGCAATCAGCACTGCATGGACTCTAATGAGGGACACACTTGTGTAGGGGCTCTGCTTTGACCACAAAGGACTTTCCACCACCATGTTGGATACATGGAAACAGAATAAAACACCACATTTGGTGCTGCAGGTGACAACTCTGCCCACTCCACATTCCCTGTGGAATGTGGGAAACATAGGGAGAATTGGTACCAGACACCCTCCTGAACCTCCACATAAAGCAAAGTCATAGAATCACAGTATGGTTTGGGTTGGAAGGGACCTTAAAGCTCATCCAGTTACAACCCCATGCACGGTCAGGGACACCTTCCACTAAACCATTCCACCCAAGGCCTCATTCAGCCCGGCCTTGAACACCACCAGGGATGAAGCATTCACAACCTAGGATGGCGCATTCACAACCTATGTTCAGAACATGTGGCCCGATGCATGGTTTGTACTTCTGAACTCACTTGGCCATTTCCACTTTTGCGTACTTCTTAAAAACTGCCTGGTGTGAAGCAGCCTGCAGTGCATCACGCTGACTGACACAGACCAGTCCTTTTGTTGCTCTTT
>JAVHNF010071674.1:24808-37413 GCA_034783455.1 Micropsitta finschii
ATTGTGGGGAAAAGGACACCGACCTGTAGTTGCAGGCTTTATCAAATAACACACAAGCGTTATTGCTTAGCTTCTTAAAATACCCTGAGGAGGGGGGGAGGGATGTTCCCGAAGAGGCACCTGATCCACAGAAACCACCCCAGGTGCATCCCTGCCCTTAGCACGGCCAGCTCAGCCCAGCCGCACCCCGGCACTTCCAGCCCGCCGTGCCCTGCCGCCATCTCCTTGATGGAAGCGAGCTGTGGAAGAGGCCATAATGTCACTGTCACTGTTAATCAAGGCTGTAAATGGCCATGTGCTTTTTAGCTCTTTAATGGAGCTCTAACTGTAACTGCTCTCCGGCTCTGATCCTTCCCAGCTGGCTTCTAGCAACGGCTGCAGGAGCAGTTCAGATACCTAGCCATGAGCATCCAATACCATTTCAGGTGCCCTAGGGCATCCAAGACACAGGGCTAGCAGATACAACATGGGACATAAGTTACTATACTGTATGACACCTGAAATGCCACCAGACGTGTGTCCAGACACCCAACTTGCTCCTTAAAGCATTCTCTGTGTACTCAGGAATTACTCCAAAGTCTGCTCTGCTGATGCGTGGCCTTATTTTCCCTTTCCCCCTCCCTCATGTCACTTAATCATGTCCTCAATCTAACACTTGTTCTGTGAACAAGTCACGTGAAAAGGTTCTAAGCTCTAAAATAAGCGTTACAGACTCAGACAACCCGAAAAGGAAGTGTTATGATTATTACAAGAGGCTTTCAAAGACTTGTAAAAATGCAACAGAAGTTGTTAATTGTAAAGCCCAGGATGTGATCTTCAAATTATCCCCTGACATAGTGATAGTATTTGATAACCAATATTTTGCATTAATATAGTACTTACTGCTCCAAAACTTAATTAACATTTGTTAATGAAGTAAGCTGTACAGCACATACAGGAACCAAGTTAAAACTGCACCTGTTTCATATAGGTGTTATTAAATAATTTGTAAATAATTATTAAACATATTTGGAGATCATGATAACTTTATTAAATATCTAAAGATTAGTACATCCAGTTCAGTCAAGAAAAATGCAGTCAGAGGAAAGTGAAAATGAAAGAGGCAGAGAGCATCCTGGTGCAGTAGCAGAGAGCTGTAAAGCAAGTGGGAGTGCTGACTGGCTGCAGAAGGTACACACTACGTACTTGTGGTAGGTACATGCAGTATGGAAACAGAAGGCGCAGACTCTAATGAGGATTCTGGATGTGCTGCTGAGATGGGATGCTGGTGGTGAAGATTTAAAAAAGCCAACATTGAATAAGGGCTAGTTCAGATCATATGATTCAGAAACACCTCAATCTGATACTGTGGTAACGTGGAAGCACAGTTCTTACAACTTATTTTCCAGATGTCTACAAATATGAAAACCAAGCTGCTTCAGAGACTATATTGATTTTTTATTTGCCAGAGCTCTATTCATATCCTCGTCCCATCTTCATCTGACTGCGTAATTTTCCAAGACCACCCTATGTCTCCAAGTATTTTCTAACCTATTTTTTCCCCCAAAATAGTTATTCAGGCCCACACCTGCACTGAGACACATTGCCACCTCATGCGAGAGACACAGCTAGAAGCACCACAGAGAATTCCAAATTCATTATATGTAATTTTAATCCATGAATTTATAGCTTGTAAAAGAGTGTCAGCATTATCTGGGATAATTATAAATTAATCCACATTTCCTTTGACAAGGACAAAAATACCACCCACGCTACAACTAACAATAGCCCTTCCAGTTCTTAATGATTTCTTAATCATTGTTGAGTGTAGCTGTCCTCACAAGTTGCCACTTCATGTTGAAATCCTCTATTACAGCAAGGTGTTTGAGAAGTTTACACAGAGCTGGGCATGTTTCACATACCTGTGGCCAGTATCCTGGATCCTTTCAGTATCTAGTTTCAGGCTAACCCAGAGTAGATCCGTGGTGCTAACACTGGTGCATCTCCTGGTTTTGAACAAGGGCTATGAAACCATATTGCATCTCACCTGGGTAAGTTGCTGGCAGTCATGACATGCTGTTGTACAGTCTCGAAGAAGCAGCAGGAATTTCCTTTCAGACAGAATTTCAATATACCTCTTACTTCCCTGTAAGCACTAAGACCAGGTATTGGTTACACTGAGTTTTGCAGATGGTTTTGCATTTTTTAATGTGGTTTCCAGGTTCTGTCCATTCTTTTACTTGACTTTTAAGAGCGTCCAGAATACAGGTTTTAGTGTTTATTCCGTGATACCTTCAAGGGACTGGACACTACATTTATGCCTGCTCACTCCCAAAGACAACTTTCTACCACATTTCCACTGTTTTAGGGAACACAGCAGTTCAGCTTCAAAAAGAGAAACTGTGTGAGCAGACTTTCTGAACACATGAGCCACAACAGTGCCCAGCACATGAAAACCTTAGAAAAATTCCTCCTTGCTTCTTTACTGTTATAAAATGGCCATGAAAGAAAACAAGATGTGAAAAATGATGGGGAGGAGGAAAGAGTAAGGATAATTTTGTTGCTGCATGAAACCTTGGTACCCTCACATCTTGCTTACAAGAGGGACAAGTCCATACACCTGAAGAATACAAAAGCATTAGGGAAGGTAAAGAAAAAGGCAGACATAATGATCAAGAGGGTGAGATAGTGTCATAGGAAGAGTCTAAACCAGTCTCCACCTACGGAGGAGAAGGCTGAGAAAATATGATCAATATGATCAAGGCTTATGAAATCATAAAGGCAATGGCTAAGGTGAATACGAAGTTGTTAGTTATCAGATCTTACAATACTGGAATGAAGGTGCACACAGTGGGACTCACCGGGCAGCACTCACAGCCAGAAGACAGTACCTTTTCTCACAGCAGGTAATTAATGTCTGGAACTCCCTACCAGAGGCTGCACTAAAAGCAATAGTCAGCAGGTTCAAAAGAAACTAGACAAACTGGGTAACAGGTCTACAAACAGACTAAAATAGAATAGGTATGGAATCATTATTTAACATCTCTGATTGATGCCTGGTCATAATTATGGATGCCTGGGAGTACAAGATGAGCAGACCAGGGACTTACATGCTGGTCCTTCAATAGAGCATCCTCTATTGCCATGAAAAGGAGAGAGTAGTGGGCAAAATGGACCTCTGTGCTGGTCCAACAGGTCACTCCTTATGTTCAGAATTCCTTGGATATGCTGGTTTGCAGAATATAGACGGAATTCAGATTTCAAACAGATTCTAACTAATTTAAAACATGTTAAAAGGATCTGCCAGTAACATACAAGGGCAAAGTTCATCTCCAGGAGCAACTAAGATAAAGAATTATAAAAGTAATTAATGCCCTAAAGCATTAGATGCCTCTCCATTGGCATTATTAAAGCTAAAATGCATTTCAAAAAGTGCACATACTTGCTCTATTTTTTGATGACAAACCTCCATCCTATATTCCTGTAAAACTGCCAACAAATTGATGTTTTTATATAGGTTTTCTTGTTCCTTTGGTTTCTAAGATCTTTAATGACAAGCATCTTAAAGCAATTAATTATGTATGGTGATTGGTATTTGACATTTGATCTGTAAGGTAAGTATCCACTACAGAATTATAAACTAATTCTCTCCCTTCTGCAGTTTGTATGTCATGTACTTGGATAAAGTCATTGTGCTCTATACACACCCCTTTCCTCTTAAGTGCAGTATTTATTAACTGTTTGTGAAAAACTAAATCCATTAAGTCCCTTTTGCCTCCAAGGGCAAAAGGAAAGGGAATTCTGTTGATTTCCTTTGTCCTAACAGTGAACATAACAGACTCCAGCTCAAGTTAACACTGCACAAGCCCTAGTAGATTCTCCAGCTCTTTTAGCACTAGGGATGTACCAACTCATGACTGTTTCTTTCATTTTTAACTTGGTGAATTGCTTCCCCTTCCACTCGTGATCACATAACATCTAACGGGCTACGCAGGAATTTGCTTATGTAGAAAAGTCATATGCATCACTGTGTTTTCAGCTGCCTTGCAGTGAAACAGAGCAGCATCAAAGAAAGGGTGAGCTCACACCTGGGCCCCAACCAGGGCTGCACAGACAGAGACAAAGCAGATTAAAAATGAATTGCTCACTGGTTAAAGACAATTTAATAAGCAAAGGGAAGAGCGTGGGAAAAAACCTGCAAGAGTTTAAAAGATGCTCACCTCCAGGAGGAAGGGGACAGCACGGAGCTTCTGCCAGAGACTGTGGGTGAAGACATGGTGCTGCATGGTCTGAACTCCCTGCCAGATGTAAGGGCAGGCAGCGGTGAGTCTGTGGGGGAGCAGTTGCAGGCAGGAGGGCAGGAAGAGGACTGGCTGCCTGGCAGCAGGGACAGGCACCCCTGAGCAGCCTGGAGACACTATGCAATGTCTTTCAAAATAAGAACTGCCTTCTGAGGAAAAGAAGCTCTTTGGAAGTGTAGCAGGGGGCAAAGTGGCCCAAGCAGAACTGCTTCCACTTACCCAGCAACTAGAACAAAGATCCAGGCAACTTTATGAGACCACTTTCAGGGCAATCAGGTCTTGATATCTTTTAGATGAGGAGACTAAATGAGACCCAGGAATCAGTAACAGAAAAATATTCCTTAATTCTAGAGTCTTCAAGACAACAACCTGCAAGATTTAAGGTATTCTTAGCTCGATATAGCTATGACCCTTTTGATGGTCCTAATAAGCACCCTAAAGTAGAGCTTCCTGTAGCTACTGGAGAATAAGGTTTATATCTTTTGAGGCAGGGATGAGGATGGTTTGTTTGAGGGAGAGCTGACTGATGGCAGAGGACAGGTCCCCTCTAATGTAACAGAAGTTTCAAAGGATGACATGATGACAGCAGAGCCTCCAGAGCCAAGTGAGCTCTTGCAGAATGCAGATCACAAAGTGAGATTTTGCAGTAGAAGCATTAAAAAAATGGAGGAAAAAAAGGATGATCTTGACAAAAGAATCTGTGTCATTGTGTTGGCTGATAGACTAGGAGACAAAAGAGATTCCTCTTCATCATGCAGCAGTCCCTTTTCCAAGAAATCTCACTCTGATCAAACAGTTTGCAAGAAGTATCATTATTGGCTGGGAGGCCTCCACTTGTGCCAGCTGTGCAGATACTAAATGTGGTTTTACAGCCAGAATGTGAGACTCAGCTCAGAAACTCCATCAGTCATCAAAGATTTGGAGTTTTTAGAAAAATCAGATCTACTGAATTCTAGTTCAAAGTATAACAGAAAATGGAAGCTCAGGTGAGCAGCAGCATTCTGTCCTGGCAGGGAAAGGCTTCCCAATAGCTCCACAATGTTTGAAAATCAGGAGAATCATTCCTATTTCAGAGGTCATTTGAATGCCAAGCAACAATTATTTGCATGCTGTGTACCCTAATGAAAGGGACGACGTGGCAGAGGGTACTGGTCCGCTTTTGACAGCTTGCTGCCCAATGGCCAGCAAGAAGCACAAGTGAAAGCATGGCCTAAAGACATGAAATGGCAGATTAACCAAGGGAAGCAGGAGCAAAATTCAGCAACAGTGACTCCATCCTCTCAACTACCTCATGCTCTATTCGATGTCCAGTGGATGTTTCGTTTACCAAGTGACAATTGGGGCCATTCAATGCTGGAGGAGCTTCCAAAGGAATAAAATTGCTGTGTGTATCTGTGGACAGAGAGAGACAAAGGTTGCATCTCCAACACTGCAAGCACCCTGGTGGTTTATCTGAGAGTTTCATAGTACAGCAGACACTCCTTCCTTCAACCAGTAGAAGAGAAACTTCACATGATTGTCCTCTATTTAGAAAACAGAAAAAAGTGCACCATTTCCTGTTCCAACTGAATTTAGGAGTTTTTCCGTTGACTTCTAAAGTGTAGGATTAATGTACCCATTCTTTCCTATCTCTAGATCTAAATACAGATATTTGTACCATAAATACATATGTTTTCACTGAAACTGAACGGAGGAGTGACTGCCAAAACCATTCTTCTGCTAAGACATGAATTAAATAACTTCACACACTATAAGGACTATTTATACTCAAGAAAAGTTTTCTTTAGCACAGATTTTAAAAGAAAGCATTCTGTTCAGCTAGCACTAAGGAACCAATTTTGCGGCTATTCTACCTATATGTGGAAATCCCCTATCCAAGCTACATCCAGCATCAGAGTCCTGCTTTGTGCACTTTATTATACAAGGTGTTTGTTTTCTGTCACTGATTACATAATTTTCCTCGTATAGATTTGTTCCCTTGCAATATTACACTGGTTTATCTGTTAACTTTATTTTATACATACATAAAAGCCTGCCTTTTTCTAGGGTGATTGGCTTTGACTGTAAGTGCTGTAAAGGGTGGCTCACAGCTAAATTACATGTGGAGTATTTTTAAACGAGTGAATAGTCAAATATTTAAATATCACTCGTTAAGATAATTATTTGTTTATAACAGTGGAACATTTACTTGTTTCTAAAGCATTGTTGGTTTCTGTACCTATCTCATTGTTTAAGATACAAATTTGGTTAAGTTTTGGTTGTGGAAAACATGGATGTTGGAGACTGCTTTACTGTAATAAAGGGTTACTTAAAACAAGCTTTTTTTTTGCATTTTTTTAGCATTTGCTTTTAAAGCAACCATTTAGCGAAGGATAAACTTGTAAAATCTTATTAAAGTTATTTTGCCCTTGCATTGTACTTAGTTCCACAGTTAACTCTTAAATGAACCTCTTTGCTGAGAAGGGGATTTTGCAGAGGCAAGGTGACAGGTCTAGTGTGGGTTCTACCAATTTCTGTGGAGAAACCAGCCTGTACCTCCCAAATGCTGGAGCAGCCGTGGGCTGAACACATCACATACATGCACGTTGTCCCAGGGACTGTTCTGACCCCTGTCAGACCTCAAGACCCATCAGTAATTTAGAATATGCTTTCTCAATCTTTTCTATTTGTAAACTACAGATAGCTTTACAGGAAGGTACGGAAAACTTGAGCCTACTGCTGGCATAAGATTGCTTTTCTGACTTATTGCAGTGTTTGTTACGTTTATGGTTGGAGTCAACAATCTTCAGGGTCTTTTCCAATCTAAATTATTCTGTGTCCATAGTAGTAGTAGTCCATAACCCCCTGCTCTAGCGTAAATAAGCTGCTCTGCCATTAGAAGCAGCAGAATTTCTTTCTAATACTCAGGCATTTCCTAAACTTCTTTAACGGGGGGGAAAGATCAAAAACCATCACTACTTGCTGTTGAAGCGGTGCTGCCACCGCAGAAAGAGCCATCTCAAGCGACTGACTTCAGCAATGATGGAACCATGAGATGGCAGCAGAGCCCACGGAACGAGCGCCGGGACCCAACGCCGTCCTCGCACAAGTACCGCTTCAGTCCTAAAGGGCTCGAGTGTTCCCGTCCGTGTGTTTTAAAAAGAACTCTAATCAAAGCACTCTTCATCTCTGGGTTCCATCGCAGCTGTGACAAATGCAGACAGGAATAATGTGCACAGCAATCAGATCTCTGTTTTAGGAGAGGTGATTTTTCTTTCTCTTTTAGTTTATGCCCATCTTTCTATCTGTCCCTGGTTTGGAAAAGCTTGTCTAAAAGCAAGCTTAAGATTTGAGCCAAACTCGACTTTCTAATGTTCATTCCTCAGACAAGCCTATGTAGAAAAGGAATACTTCATTATAGAAATATTACTATGCTTAAAAGGTTGTGTTTGGAACCAGGAGGAACCAGATTCCAAGACTCCAGGCACTTAAAAGCAAAAGTGAAGTTCTTTTTACAGCAAATAAACTCTAGAGAGATTGTTTCCAACCCCTAAAATAGGTTGATACTTCCCACTGGTACTATAAAACGTTTCATTATGACTGAAAAAAGTTTAAATCTCACTGCCCTAACTGAAAAGGTGTAGAGACATCATCTTTTACCACAATAAATTTTACTAACTACAGTATGAACTCAAGCACTGTATAAAGGGCTGAGGGAGCTATCAGAAGGATGTTTCCCTAGCTGTATAGCTAGAAGTTCAGGAAACAACAGATAGAGGAATAATCTAGTGATCTAGAGCTGGCACGGCTCCTGAAGATGGGCTTAGTGAAGTCCGGGGTGAAGAGGAAGGGGGGGGGGGGTAGTATCAGAGACAGCTTGGAGGTGGCTTTTGTGCCATTTGAGGGGAAGCAATGGGGAAGGTTGGAGCTGACATGGTTAGCAGCACATGCCAGGGTGGAGGAAGGGCATTGTAGAGCTGCTGAGAGCCTGGATCAGCCATAACCTTATGGATCATCAGCCACAAATCAGGTTAGATACCAGCTTGCAGCAGCTGGGCTGTATTCTGTTGTGCATTAGCTAGGAATTGGGCTGCCTGCCACTGCTGAGGGCACATCCTGGCTTATTACACAGAGTCACACAGAGCAGTGCTGAGCCAGGCTGAAACAGAAAGTAATACAGAAATAGATGTAACACTGGAGTTTTCTGTGGCATCATAAATATCACTCAGTACAGCTGTCTTGGATATCACCATCCACATGTAACCTGCAAGTTCACTGAAAGATGAGGCAGATGAAGGACAAAGATGAAATCATTTGCCAATGGACTTCAAGGGTATTGAGAGGATAACTGGCAGGTCTTGTACCCCAGGAGGTATTGCTTTTAATTAAAAGAACTGAAATTGCCTCATGATGCACAAAGCCAGGCCAGCCAAAAGGACTCATAATACTACAAAAGCATGTTCACAGGGAGATGGCATTAGATGACTGATTATTATTTTCATGTCTAATTTCTATGTTTAAAGAGGTCCATAAATCCCCAATTTTATATTAAAGTTGTATTTCATTCACAGCCAGGTTTTAACTTGAAGAACTATTGAGGGGTAACAGAACAAACCAGAATGCTGAACGTAGGTTTTAACAGATCAACTTTGAAGAAAGGCACCATCTCTCAGGAACCACATTTCTTGTACAAACAGCAGAGAAAATGGTCTGGGCTCCTAACTTGGGCCTTTACCTATACCTGTGCGCTCAAACCCAGATCCCCTTACTGTACGGGCTGTGAGCTTCTGAGCAAGAGCAAAATTCAGCCCTTCGAGCAGGCAGGTATGAGAAAGGACTGGTGGATGAGTGGCTCTGCCAGACACATCAGAGCAGTCCACAGGGTAACCCCATAAAATGAAGCCAGAACACTCATGCTTGCCTTACTGCAAGAAATACTCTTTTAGAGCAAAGCTGACACTGGCTGGAGATGCAATGCTTGCAATGCTCCTCTATTCCCAGCTCAGTTACCTCTGTACACATGCAGTGGAGCAGACCTTGTGGAATGACAGAACATCAAGCCAAATCTATTTCAGGATGTCAGAAAACCTAATGTTACCCTAACCAATGAAAAGCAGGAGTGCCATCCACTTGAAGGGGATGTATTTTGCTATAGCTTTTACCCCGACCTTTCCTGCACAGCACATTTCAATCTTGTGACCCAAGCACGACTGGTGTTTGCTATTCAAGCTGTCACATCCATGAAGGAGGAAGTAGAGCTGGCATTAGCAATTTGCTGCTTACTCATACAGTCAGGCCTATGACAAGAAGACCTCTCTCAAAAGGAAGATCCAGCCCTTGAGGCTGGCAAATTTAGAGCACGCTGGTTGACAAAAAGATTCCTGCGTGTTAGGCATACACCTCCTTTATGGTGTTCTATGGGTGTGTTTTCACCTCTTACTGTCCATAGACAGAGACGTGATGAACATGGTTTGACAAGGAAGGTTTAGGTTGGGATTTTCTTACGTCAAATAACTAAAGACAACCATTCCTTAAGTCACTTATTCCCCCACCATATGACCAAAAGCATTTTCCCGGCCAAAATGCTAGCATTCTCCATCATACAATGGGCTCAATTCTGATTGCATGCTAAGGAATAAATGCCTCCATCCCACGTCTCCATCAGCGCCTGTCCAGTCACAGGAAATCCCATCCTTTCATATATTGAGAGATTAACAGATGTGACAGTTGAACCACAAGTGAATTTTTGTTCACACGATGGAAAAAACAGTAGAATGGCCAGAGGAATGGCTCTGCTACCTTGCATCTGGCTCCCAGCTTTGGTTCTTCACTTCACTGAAAGGATTTTTTCCCAAATAGGTGGCATAACAGTGCTTCTCACACAGCTGCTGACTGTCCCTGCTGCATCCCCTGATTCAGCTGCCTTCAGAAAAACAGAGAAGTTGCAGGAAAATTGCTAGTATAATAGAACTGCTGTCACTTCTCTTAATTCACAGATATTCAGTTATTAAAAACGTGAGAATACACTGTATTTTAGGTCACCTTCCTTTCCGGTCCTTCATCACTAAATGTTGTCATAGTTTTCTTTCAGATCATACTAGTAACCTAGTTCAGAAAGCTCCAGTGCATGGTTTATAACTGATCTGTGAAACACCAGGACCCAAAAGTTGTCTTTGTTTTCTGACTAATGCTATTCATCCCAAGATAGGAGCACATGCAGAAAGTTCTTAATGCTTTAAATAATTAAATCACCCAGTAGGAAACCTACCTGAGCTTTAAAACAAACTCACCACGTGTTACTGATGGTCTCTGAAGGCGCTGCCAGGTGAGAAGAAACATGGTAAAGACAAAAAAGATCTTTTCAGCAGCTTTTATATTCTGTACTGCAAAATAGCCCTCTAAACCCTAACAGAAATCACCCTTACCGTACCCTGATAAAGAAAGACAAAGAGCACAGGGAGAACAGAGCTTGCATGGCTTATGGCTTTTAGAAATTACCTGCCAAGAGTGTAATTTTAAAGTGATTGTCTTCCATTAGGGCTACAGTAAACAGCATGGTGGAAAATTCAATCTGATTAGCTTTTCTAATGAGCTGCAGGAGGTTGTGGAGGCCAGAGCAGAAGAATCTTAAACATTTCAGCACTGATTACAAACCTGCCTCTGAATTAATCAGATAATGAAGTGCGTAGATTTAATGAACCTAATGCTGATCAACAAATTAGCAGTGATCCTTGTAGATTTTTGTCAGGCTAAACACCTTTTTCTTCCAAGACTTCCTAAAGCAGCAAGGTTACAAATAGGATGTGCTCTTGACGTGGTTTTTTATGTAATAACCAGTAGTTGTAAACTTTATAATTTACACAATTATTTAATTTACTCACAATGCATTCAAGTTCCTGCTGGGGCTACAGGAGGGCTGTTATCACAGATACAATTTAATTGAGACAGCAGCAATTAAAAAGACAAGCTAAATCCTGATGATTTTTACTACAATCTCACTGGAACAAATGGAGCTCTTACTCTGGAAATGAGAGCGCAACAGGTTTTAGATATTGCCAGTGTACTATGTGCAAGCCCAAATTCCTAAACCCAAGCTATCTCTTTTGGTAGAGTTTAATTAGCTACTTCCATTTTGCAACAGAAAAACTGGCCATAGTATCCCAAAGCAGCTGTATCTAGCTGGGTGTAGAACAAAACAGATAAAGGCTATTGGTACTTAACATTATGTTTAAGTTTCAGCAACTCCAGTGCTCCCTGTGAGGGTAACACTTTTACTACACCTGATCAGCCCGATACCTATTTCTTGTGAGACACACACCTTTAAGGCACAGGGAGAAATGTTTTCACTTGCTGTTCCTTCTGTTTTGGAATGCTCTGCTTTTGGGATTTCTTTTAATTTTCTGCTTAGTCACCAACTTAATACTCAGTGAAAGATCAAAGCCATTACTGTTAAAATCTAATATACTGCTCTTGGCTACTGACAGAGTCAGGGTATGGACTAGACAGACCTTTGCTCTGATCCAGTATGGCAGGTCTTATGTTCTTATTATGACTTAAAATTTACTTTCCCCAAAGGGATGTGCTTGTAGAAGTCCATCTGTCAAGTGATTCATGAGAAGGGGACATAAAAGAGAACCGAATATGACTAACTGAATACATTAAAAAAATTAAACAAGTATTCCTGACAAATGAACACTTGAAAGATCTTAAATAAAACCCTAAGAACTTGGATTTGTCACCTCTTTAGTATCTGGTTTGCATTTTAAATAGTTGCACCTTTGATGACACATTTTTTTAACATTATGTATTGCCCTTTCCTTAGAAAAACATATGTGGCTTTTCCTTTCTATCTCAGTTGTTTTGGATTAAAGAAGAAGAGACAATTACAGCAGTATCAAAGAAAGAGACAGAAGCAATCGCATGGATCAAATTATTATCTCATTGAAATCCAGGGGCCTGTTACTTGCAAGTTCAGTCAGACCAGGATTCATCCCTAGTGCCTGGAACAGTGGCAAATTGGTTTTAAACCTTGTGCATTACTCATCTGTGCCCAATATGATTTATCCTGCAATGTTAGGTTTTTGGAATTTGTCTGAATGGCTTTCAATAAAGATAGCTCTGGAAATCAAAAATACTCTGAATAAAAGAGCCCAACTTCTTTTGTAAAGTAAATTTTGTTAGAAATTTCATTTCTATTTCAGTTACTGACTTTAAATGTTCAGAGTCACTGTGAAGGCAGACCTGATTGATAGACTATTTCCAACATTTGTTATTGAGGAGTGGGAATAAGCTGAATTTTATGGCAATAACCATTTAATACATTATTCCCAGCATCACTGTGTATGC
>JAVHNF010071675.1:0-13985 GCA_034783455.1 Micropsitta finschii
AGGAAGATGCTTCAGAGTGGGCAAAATCACCCATTGCTACTGAAAGTGTGGTTCCTAGTGTTCAACTGGTGTTTTTTAGTACAAGAAATTATTTTGGTGGACTGAAACATACATCCCTTAAAATATTTGAAATTTTTCTTGGATCAGTACAGACATCCAATGCTTTTTAGTCCAAAAGATCAATACCCACAATTACAATATTGGATCAATCTGATATTCAGTCACCTGTTTCTGTTACTTAATCCAGATAATAAAAAGCATCCATCTACTTATATAAATAAAACACAGAACAGCCTAAATTTAATACATTCTTTTAAAGTAGCACATTAATTACTCACTGGTTTTGGATGAAGACGATTTCTAGGAAGAGGCAAAATATTTCTGGAAAACATATACAGTAAGTTGAGTAGGATTTACGTATTTAATTGCTTGGTTTAGATATATGTTTCAAGATCTTTAGAGGAGTTTTAATGAATGGATTTAACTGCAGCTATCCACCACTGCAGTGGTTGTGGTGATGTGCCCTTAGTGTGGAGCCACTCTAGAAGAGCTTTGTTTCTGGACCTCAGGTCCCCTGCAACTGTGCACAGGACCTCAAACACTGTAACACACACAGTGTTCTGGATGCCACCTGCTCTTCCTGGGATATAAGGCCTATTTAGTAAAATGATGTTCTAGAGATGAGGCAGTGGTTATGAAGCAGCTCCCTATGCTTCTGAGGACTTCTGGAGTGAAATAGGCTGCATACTCAAGTTTCCTTTACCTCTTTTCCTCCAGAGGCTTGGAATATAAATTATTGATTTACTTTATCCAGTTTCTTTACAAGCAAACCTCTGCCCCATCCCCTGAATTTGCATTTGCATTTACATTTCATTTGCAAGACTGTAAAGATGGGTAATAGGACTTTAAACAGGTTTGCAGGGATATTTTATGCCTGTGCTAGCTCTCTAAAGGAATATTCAAGAAGATGGAACTCATTTGGCAGTCTGGCTTGAATACAGAATTTTGCAATGAAATGAGAGCTTTCAATTCTTACCTTGTTCCTACATCCCTAGATATGTGTATGTCCTGGCAATTACTTATTGTCTGAGGACTACACAATAGAGAGGAAAACATTTTGTTTCCTATTGATAGAAGCTGCTGTTGATTTACCTGGAAGTATCCAGCTTAGGTGACTCTCTGGTCATGCTGTGCATGTGGGAGTGCTCCGTATTCTGAGCAGGCACTGATGGAAGTGGCTTAGCAAACCTAGTAAAATATGAATTAAGAAAGAAAATTATATATAACAGCAGTGAACATAAAAGTAACCTCTTTTTCTCCTTCCCTTCCCCCTCAAAATTCTAAAAAGTACCTTTAAGAACTATTTCTTTCTAATATGTGTTACTTCTAGGTTACTGAAATTAACACAGAAATAGATGATAAACTTTGCGTAGATAATCTAAAGAGAGAATTACTGTATCTTCTAGAGAGAATTATCAAACTTACAGTATCTAGATGAGAAAATCTATTTTCTGACAAGTTTTAAATAATGCATAAATATTCACAGCAGTTAGGTTACCTGGTTACCGGTGGTGGTACTGGTTTTTCCTGTAAGAGAAAATGCAACGAATTATTTGTTGCTTTCTGATTTCATAAAACACATCTTGTAATTCTATTTATGTTATCTTGTATCTTATTTTCACATTGTGGTATACGTCTCTACTAGAACTCTGGTAATCTGCACTATGATGGGAGATGCAAGAAGTCACCATCAGTAAATCTGTGAAGCCCTGATCCTGTGTTGGCCATATGTTATGTCGGTACTACCAAGTAGGAAGAAAATGACTGTGTCAGAACTGTCATTGCTACTTTGCTGCAGTTCTGCTTCTGGAAAGCATTGCCTTAGGCTGCTTCTTCCCAGACTTGATCACTATCACACAGGACTGGGAAACTTCAGCCCCTTCCCATTTATTCTGTTCTGCAGACCTTTTGAATTGGATTGCCAGCTTTTCTGTGATGGAAGTGTCAGAAAGTTTTAAGTGAAGACAGAGATTAATTTTTTTTTCCCCATTTGAAAGACTGACTTTTTATTTTTTTATTTATTTCTTTTCTACAGTCACATTTGTGCCCTGCCTGAGCGCAATGTGAATCATAAACTATAGAAAGGCCTTACCTCTTCTTCAGGAACCTCATAGACTTCTACAGGACAGAGAGAAAAAAAAAAAAAGTATTCTCTGGTTAACAAAAGCACACTGCTTGTTACCAAAAAAATAAAAAAAAAATCAGAATTTGTATCACTTCTTCTGCCTCTGGAAAAATAACTTGGAGAACCTGCTCAGAGCTTGATTCCATCTCTAAAACTCTGGGGTAGTCTCATCCCTGGCCTTAGAGTGGGGACTTCAGCAAATAGTCCTAGGAAGCCTGATAAACAGTCACCTGTGTATGAACCCCACCCCACAACCTTTTCTTTTCCTCCGTCTCTCCCAGCAAGGTGAATGCTTTTGTTTTGCAAACCTGGGACAGTTTGGAAAAGGTGTTATCACACATGTGGTAGCATTTAGCCTTTTTGTGACTCTCTGGAAGGAAGAGCTCAGGTGAATCCTAAATACAAGCTGGTTTATTTGCATGGCCAGCATCCATCTCTGACCTGTCCCACATGTGTATATTAATTCACAGATATTGAAAACCAAACCCACCGGCATCCTTATCTATGTCCATTTTTTTCAACGAAAATTGAACCATATTTCAACAATTCATGTCAGGCTTCACGGCTTTTATTGGGCTGAAAAGTATCCGAGTTCCCACCAGGGGGAGATGTTTTATTTTTTACTAACATCGGTGAGGAGCCGGTTGTTGCTCGAGGCTGATTTACAGAGGGGCTAAGATGGAAAAAGGCATTTTCTAATGTCTGAAAAGTAACTCACAAAATCTTAAGTCATTCAGAAAAAAAAAAAAACACTTGTGTAGTTTACGACTTGAAAGCTAAGCACATTGCTAATGAATATACAGAGACTTTTAAACAACTGTGTGATCAGGCTGTAAAGGCTACTTTTCAAGCAATTAATGAGCGATAAGGATATGCAAAACAACCTGGAGTTAGCACAGCTAAGGAAGATGAACAAAGTATATCTGCAGTTACAAAAGGAAATATGATTCCCCTTATTTACTTCTGCTTTGGTTTGTTTTCCAAAGAAATTGCTCTTTATAGAACATACATGGGAATATTTATCACAGGACATGGAAAACATCAGCCTAGATAGTACTTCTTCAAGGTTGAATCTGGATATGGTTTTAAAGTATTGAGTCTTGATTCCTACAGTGAAATGGGATTACTAACATACAAAGTCCTGTAACTGTCTTTGCTGTATTGATCCATTTGCATTCCATTGCTAGAGCAAAAGACTGAAAATAAATTACTTAGGGACAAATGACTTTTCACAGAATCACAGAATCACAGACTTTTTCTAGCTTTATTCATGCTTAAAACAGATTTATCATTCAAACTAGGCAAAACAACTGCTACAAAAAAAAAAAAAACAAACAAAAAAACTAAAAGGGAACATATTTTTATTTTACCGGAGATGTCATGGTTTGTGCTGTGAATACATCAAGTGTAATTTAGTAATCCACAGTCTCAAATTATTTTATTTTAACAATGATACAAACTCCACATACCTTGCATATCAGAAGCAAGAGGCGGCTTTGGAGAAGTAGGGGGGGCTGACTTTGTTGTCTTCATAAATGTGCTCACAGGAGCTAAAAGATATTTTATTCACATACATATATACTTACACATGTGTGTATAAATACGTATATGTATAAATACGTATATATAAAAATACACATATGTATTAAGAACAATGTGCCATTTATAAAATAAGAGTAAGTATTAAGTAGGTCCAAGTGACAGCCTTTTTGTGTGACCCTGAAAAAAAATCAACTGAGGCAGAAAGCAGCTCGCATTTTAAAAGGGAAACATTATTTAGTGTTCATGCCTTGCTGAATAGATTTGGTATTGTCAGTAATGTCAGAGAGCAGGAATACACGCTCTATTTACTTTTCACCTTTGGTCTGTAGTAGTTTCACTCTCCCGCTGAATATACTTCAAATAGTGAGGTAAAAAAGTAATGAATCCAAGTCTGTCTTTATCTACTGAAAATCTAAAAATGCTTGTTCTCTTGAGGCAAACAGAGAATTTTAATGCTGTAGCTCCCTTGGATGAGGAGGGAGATCACATAACATGAAAACCTTCCTTGTTGTACAAGGGGAGGACTTTGAAACAGCTGAGCAACAGAGGCAGGAATTAAACAGGGCTTCCAATAAAGTTAAAAATACATTTCCTTGGCTTTGTCATGGGCCAAAGGAGCCAAATGCCTTTTTTGCAGGCTGCATTCTCTTTAATAGCTACACTTCCACACTTTGAACTGTCGAAATACACATTAATTTGCCCCGATCAATTTTTTCCACTGTTGTTCCTAACAAGGCGGTAACTATTAGCTTAAATGATAACAACTCACATTTTGTAGGTAGTGACATGCTGCTTTCTGTGGGTTCAATATAATTATCATCGTCATTGTCCACTGGCACAATGTAGTTATCCTATGAGAAATGTACGACAAAAATCTACCAGTTAAACCTCCGTTGTATCAACAAACTGTTGGGATTGAAGCCCTGGCAGCAGTTTAGAATAGTTGCCATTTCACAGTGACTGTCATTTCAGGCATTTATCATCCTGCGTGGATTGGATTCCTCAAGACTGAAACCCCTTTACCAAAGTACTCCAATTCTAGACTAGTGGGCAAAACCCCTCCCTTCCCTTTGGTCCTTGGGTAACCTCTGAGGTTGCTCTCTCCCCATTGCCTGCAGCTTGTTATGTCTAAAGAGCCTCCTTCGTACTTGATATCCCCTAGATATGAATCTAGTATGAATTATCATTTAATATTCATGCTAGATATCCCCTAGGAATCAGCATGGTACTTACAGGTCACCGTTTGTGATATACAAAATTATTTGCACCCCAGAAGCTAAGAGATACCAGGCCATGGCATTGCTGTGTAGCCTATCTTATGACTGGTGACATTTAAACTGTCAGAACAAGCGTATCTATAAACATTACCTCATCATCACTACAGTTCTTAGGCTTTGGTGGTATTTTTGGTTTTGCAGCAGGAGATGGCAATGGCATGGATGGCACAGATGGTTTCTTTGTTCTAGATGTGGCTGGACTGGGTGTACTTGGGAGAGCTTTGCTGATGGGAGGGAGCTGTTGGTGACTGGTGCGATTGTCTTTTAATATGGAAGAAAACAACAATTTCAGTTAAAATTATGCATTAGCCTCTGGACTATCTTCTATTACCTGCAAACAAGTCTTCACTGTGGCTACAGAGCAGGTCAAAAGGCAGACCTGAGCATGTGCTGGTCCTGATGTTGAGACTTGTGTGAAAAACAACTGTTACACAGCACAAACGGTGGGACTGAAACACAAATTATGCCAGATCCTCTGGGTGTCATTTTAAAAATTCCTCCTCTTCTCAAAGAACATGTAGGTTAAGTGCTGGTAAACTTCTTATGGGTCCGTATGTGTTATTTTAGCACTTCGATGTCCCTGCCCATGGCAGGAGGGTTGGGAATAGATGATCTTAAGGTCCTTTCCAACCCTAACTATTCTATGATTCTATGATTATATAACAAGTAACAGTCTTGTATCATACCAAAATGGAAGCAGGCATCACACCTATGTTTCTTTTCCTCATGGCTCAAATTTTCATCTAACTGAAGCTAAGTTTTGTTCACTTCAGTGCTATCTGCCCATGGTTGAAAAAATTAAAAACAGGAAAAAAAAAAACATCTTTATGCTGAACTGATGTAAATAAAATACTGATCCTGTCCTGTTTTTCTGGATATTTATCCTCCTCAGTACCAATCTTGGAGGACAACATGAAGTTAATATTTAGGTTCCTTTGTCCTCTGTTTCACTGCTTTTGGAATAATGATCTGAGATACAGAAGACATTAAGAAGGGACCTGTCCAGTCTTATGTGCTTGATCTTCAATATGAATCACTACATTAAAATATGCAGATGAATCTGGAGCCAAGTTAGTGATACCTCCTACACTGCTGCCTGAATTCTGTAGTTCGTAGATGTCTAGGACACATTATATCAAAATTCTAAACATTGCTACCAGCAATGACCACTCTTGTTTCATTCTGTAATAACAAATTATACCCCTGAAAACTGAAGACCTGTCAGAATTAAAAGCAAACTCTTGAGAAAAGGACATTTAGTCCATTTGAGGCCAATTCTCTTCTGGTACTGATAAATAAGCAATTATGAAGCTGACATAGCCAAATATTCTATAACTACCTGCATATTCACCCCTAGAAATAGGGAATGCAGACGGAATCTTCTTTTTCTCCTGCTCACTTGGAGGCGGCTCATAGTTGTCATCAGGATTCTCTTCACTGGGGACTACATACATCTCAGAGTCAGAATGGTCATCCGGATTTTCATAATCACTGTCCTAGAAAGACAGAATTTCCCATTTCTCTTCTCATCACATACTTACAGCTTCATAGCAGTGTATGATGTATATTCTTGCAGGATTAATTAAAAGGATACGTTACACTCCCTTTTAGTGCTCCCTCTCTAAAGAAATAGTCAATTCCACCCGGCTTCCCTTCAGCTCATCCCAGAATATTCCTCCTCCTGTGTCCTTGCTACCCCAAGGACTCATTTCACACCAAGAGCTCAGTCTTCAAATTACAGACCAATGGCTCTTCTCCCTTCACAGAACAGTTTCTTCCTAGTTCCAGATGTGACTCTTGATGTGTCCTGTCACTTCTTCTCCCTTTCCTAATTAAAAGGATACTCAGCATCTAACTTCCAAAGGAAACCAGCCACTTCAGGCTGATGGTTGTATCATTACGTTATACAGCTTATGACCATGACTTGCTTCCATCTAATGTTATCTAAAATCTTACCAGAAGTTTTCATTTTTATGAAAAAGTGGCTTTTCCCTCCTCAGCCCTCCCACCCTCTCTCCCCAAAGTAGAAGATCTTATTAGTTTCTGAAATCATTATTTAGTTTGAGAAGTCCCACAAACTGATTCCATGGGCTTACTTACGCCAAAAGCCTAGCTTCCTTAGCTACCACTAAGTGTTTCACCAGTATACCTCCAAGTTGCATGTAAAAAAAAACTGGAGGTAGCTAAAAATCAGTGGCTCCATGTGAATAATGCTGATATAAGAAATAACATTTCAGTAGTATTAAGTTCAACCATAAGTAAACAAGTTAAAAATAAACTTTTATTATTATTGCTTGGTCTAACTTGTTGCTACAGTAACCTCCTACTACCCCAAAATATGTACTTACAAAATCATCTGACCATTGTTCCTCTTCATTGTCTGCATGTTCTAAACCAAACATCAGAGTTATTTAAGGAGATGGAATAGTGAACATAAAAGTTTATCGTTCTTTCAATCTATACTTATCACATTCAGTAAAAAAGAATGGTCAAAATTTCTTAAAACAGTTCAGGGCAATACATTTGGTTTGGATTGAACAGTAAATTAAATGCCTGTTTGCTTGTTTTTGTAAATTGTTTCAGAGCTGCTGGAAAAGCATTAGAAAACGGCAAACTGCACATGGTCTGAACGGCAGAGCATGTGCTTTACACAGAGCATTCTGCTAATGAATCTCATTTTTAAGTAGGAATAACATTTGCTACATAATGGAACTATTGGTGACCTCTGGGCCTTGCACTTTCTTGTTTCTTAGTTAAAGCTCCAAGACAGCACACTAATTGCAAGTAGTTACGTTAAACATGGAGCTAACTTCCAAACTCTGTTCTCTGCTTCAGTTTTTGTATCACTGTTTCCTTGACAAGACAGTAAAAATGGGCATGAACTAGCTTGTCAGAAATGCTGTATGATAAGCAAATACATAAGCAAACTCCACCTCTAAGATGATGATAACAACAAAAAATAATAATATTAATGCAGTATAAGTTTATGTTAATACAGCCTTACCTGCAGCATAATCCCTTCGTGGTAGACTTGGTGGTTGTTTTTTTTTTAGCCTGTAAGCAATAATTACATTTATGATATATGTAACATTCAGTAGAAGGCAGCATTAGACAGACACGTAAAAAAACTGATAACAAGAGATACCTGCGGCTGAAGAAATATAGATTACCATCACAGATGCTTAGCAAATAGCTGAAGGAGAAAAGCTAGAAACATAAGAAATTAGAATCTAACCTGAGATTTTAATTTTTGTTTTCCTTAGAACATATTTTGAAGGAACAGCTTCCTTGACCACCCACCTTCCTCTTCATTTCCAGTGCAGAAACAGGTAAGATAGAGAGCAAAGATAAATGCAAGTCTATCTGAAGAGGAAAATCTGTTCAGGCTCACAGAGGCTTTGCTAAGATTATGGCATAAGAAAGTGATGCAGCACTCTCCCATTGTATTTTTATAACTGTCATTTTGCATGCAGTTTCTCAGGGCCAGATGCTGCTTCCACTTGCTATTATTTTATGGCGTTATGCCCCTTTTTTGGTAAATGCTGTTATAATGACATTTGTAATACCAAGTGAATTGAAAGATAGTTTGTATAAATACTGAAAGGATCTTTGTGGCTTTGATAAATATATATACATATATATATATATATATATTTAGCAAACAGGAGACATTAAATTACAGTCAGTTGGTATTTATTTATATAAAAAAAAAATTAAATTTGTGTTTGAACTCCAAATTTAAGGTGCCTGTGTTACAGAGGCCTTTGCTTTTTGTAGCCATATGAAACATTAGCACAATTAAAATTATTCTTCAAAGTGACCTTTCAACATTGTCTGACATCTTCCCTGCAGCACTGATGAGACCTCACCATGGATCTGAACCTTTGTCTACTGAATTAATGACTTCATTCATTCTTCTACCAGGTTCTAACAAATTCATTTGCAAAAATAAGCAAATTATTTACAAAAAAAAAATTGTCCAGAAAGAACTGAAAATGTTTTCTTGTGCTCTCTAAGAAACAGACACTCGGTATTTAGGGCCTGAGATGCTGCTTAAGTATCATTGTTCACATTCCAATGTAACTCAGGGTGGTGGCATGCTGGCACTAACACATCAATGGTCAAACTTTCCCCTTCTGTTTTGAGAAATACTTTGGCTACTTTTGAGTTGAATTAATAAAACTGTTGTTCAGATAGTCACACACACAAAAATTGCATGTGCATGAATCAATGACTAAATAGTATAGGCATTTTTAAAGCTCAAGACTCCCTTCCCCCCACCAAACTATTCACATAATTTTTGAAGTGCTTACCTGCTTTGTTCATTACTAACAACACTAACAAATAGATAGCTGCCTCCTCCAAGTCTTAAACTTCCTGCAGGGTAACGTAACTTAGTGTACAAACAGTAAATTAAAGAGCATTCTCCACAGCCCTGCAGTTATGTCCAGGTTAGCACAGGCATGTTAGAAAGAGAAATCCAGGGCCACTGCCAGGGCAGATCTCAGGTCTTGGGGAGGCTAGACCAAAATCTGCTCATGCACTTTGCAGCATGGCTATCAGGAGTTGTTCAGAGACAGTGAATAGCAAAACTGAGGAAGTAGTAAGTGGCTCTCTGGGTCACAGTGTAAAGTATGTGCCTTTAGCCACACTTACATTTCCAAGCTGCTAAGCAGAAGACTTCAACACTTTGGCCCAGGTCCTGTAAATCCTGGCAATGGCCCCGACAGAAAATGTAAATATGTTATAATGAAAGCATATGAAGCACAGAACAGAGGTCTGTGTCTAAGAAGCCTATCATGCCATTGTGCAGCTCTGAAATAGCATACCGATCCCAAGTATCTTTCCCAGTTTTGCAAATTAAGGCCACTTGTTCATTTTGGAACCTGAATATCAACAGAAAAGAAATAATATTTCTGTCACAGAGCTGAAACAATTCACGGCCACATCTGTATTTGCTAGAATCTCTTCAAATATGTTACTGATTCTAAAATTCAAATCCCCTTTAAAAAAAACATATTTCTTACTGTACTGGTATGACTTACTGAGCGCCACAACTGAAATATCGTCTCTTCTGAAGTGAACTGGAGCTTCACTGTGCAAGAGCCAGAACTTTACTCAATGTGCAAACCACAGCGCTAGCTCAAAAGACATAATCCAAGGAGTGGTTACCTATCCATTTCAGATTTTGACATCCACATAGATGCTTAGAGAATGAAAGTTGATTCCATCCTGTTCCCTTGAAGTTAATAAGAAAGGACTGAGAGAATCCAAAACCATCCAAATGAGCAAGTAATTTTCGAGTAAAATACTCTAGTGCTCCTCCACTCTAGACTTAAGTTACAGGTGGTGAACTACTTCTATGATAGAATACAATCAAATATTTCAAGTTTGCAGCTATTTTAATGGGATTAGTATTTTTCTAAATTTTAATGCAAAATAAGTAATTTTCTGGAGATTTTGAAACATCCCTGAGAAATTTCAGCTCTGAAGGACTCCATAAAATCCAAGCACATTTTTGAGAGTATGCTTACAGGTTTTAAAAGTGACATAACACATCTTACTATGTACAGAGCAGAATGCACTGTAAAGAAATTAATAATAAATTTAAGGAAAGCCAACTATTTCAATGTGAAATACAATGTATTCCAAGATTCTTCTTCTGTAGGATGCTGAAGCTGATTCAACAAAACATTTAGGCTACTAAAATACTAACTTATCTACTAACATATCTTTACTGAGTCAAGTATTTATAGTTTCTATTAGTCCTAAGGTCACTAGATCATTGCACTTGTGATTAAAAGATAAATTGAAATTTGCAATAAACTTTTTCAGAGGTCCAAACAGGTGCAATCCAGATGACAGATAAAACTCTTCTTGAGCTGTATTCTCATGACCTAGTGAAATAGTTTGTAACAGCTTTGGCAGTATCCGGCAGTTATACAAAATAAAATTAATCTGAAGCTTTTAAAACCCCCTCATTACTTCTGTTTCACAGATTTTTTTTACAACGTGCTGTGGCAGTGAAATAACATATAGCTGTGATTTATTTATCTTCACTTTGATAAAATATTGTTACATTAATAAGAATCCTGGCACTCAAAGTATTCTATTCAGCTACACATTGAAATTCATGTTTCTTAAGAGCACAGTTAAAATTAGGTATTATACTTTTCCCTGGCTTCTTTTTCTGAATGTGGTACATCTTGATTTTAGTACTTTTCTTTCATTGTTTGGTCCATAAAATACCACTTTTCCCTTTGCCAAGGGTTTGATCATGGATGTCTTCTAGTTGCAGCTATGCAGATTGAAGGGACAGTTAGTGACATAACTCCATTTTTCTGCCTAAAGTTAGAAAAATGGACCAGAAAACTCTGAAGTAAAAACTTACCCAACTAAAAAGCTGGATAAAGCAAATAAGATGGAGACGGACTTATCTGCATTTTTCAGGTCAGGTGGCAAATGTGATTTCAAGAAATGGACATATTTGGATTGTGTTCAGTTAGATAAATACCTGCAAGTGCATGATTTAAATTCTAGTTTCTTACTCAACACAGTAGGCCAGCATGTACCAAAACTTTAGGGTGATATTCTGACTTTGCTAAAAGTCCTACTGCATATACAGCGTTGACTTCAATACAGCTAGGATTCCACTGAATCAAGCTTAGAGGCTTAAAGGTTATGAATGCTATGTCTGTATTTGCAGTGTGTTTCAAGCATAGGCAACTGTCCTGCAGTATGAAACTTCCAAATTCCCTCTTACTTCCCTTCTGTATTATCAATACAGAAAAAAATGCCCCCAGCTCTCATTGCTTATACAACTTTGGCTATACCTATTGTCCTCTTTGACATCATGATGTGCACAGCAGCTGGGATTCCAGTACTATAAACAGTTTTGCATGTGATTAAGAGCAAGCAGGTGAATGAATTCCTGAACTGGGCAATATTTTTAGTGTCAGAAAATTTTGACTCAGGATGGGACATAAATAACAGGGACTTTAAGCAATGAAGGAACAATCTGCAGTTTTCTGTTACCACCACTGTTCAGACTGCTTTCTTTAGATTTACAAGACACACATGGATAGTAGACTTATCCGCCCCCACCTGCACATGAATTAAATTGGAGAGCAAGACACCTGATCCAAGAACTTAGTTTCCTTCAATCAGGAGCCAATCCAGGTTTTAGAAGCATTTTATGAAATACTGGTGACAAGTCAGAGGTATTTCATGAGTATTTGATCATTCTTTCAATTTCAGTAGCAGAAGTAAATTACAGTATCTGTGTGACAACTTTAGGTTTGGGATAAGCATGTACATTATTTGACTTCTCTAAAATTGTTTCTATTTGTACTTAAGTTTGAACTTAAGTCAAAATGATGTTTTTCCATCATACAGATGAATTCCAAATCTGTGCTACATAAAGCCAATTTTTTATACAGTTTTTCCTGCTTCACTCATGTTTACACTGTTAACATTAATAAAATAATCCTGTAACTGAAATGGAGGTGATCAACTGGAAAACAGTATTTTTTAGAAAAGCATCTAAAAATCAAAGAAAAAAACCCCAAACCAAACAAACCAAAAGGCACGTTCAGAGGAACACAGCCAGTTCTAAACCTGCAAAGCCTGGCATCTCTTCTACACATCCTTATCAGTGTTGTAAACTCAGGCTTTTATTGTAAGTTCTATTACGTGCTAGGTTCAAGATCTGAGTTCTGAAGTCATGTGCAAACGTGAGAAATTTTTCTTCTATTTTTTAAAAGGTTTCTGATCTTCATAACTGCAGGAAAGATTAATATGACCGAGATGAACCATACAAGTATCACAAAGATAATTATATATGTATTTATTTTTTTTTTACATCTCAATTTGTATTCTTATATCTGGGGGAGCTGAAATGTTAGCTTTGTGCTGCAATCATATTATGAGAGTTTTTATGAGCCTGCTCTTTTCTGTAGATTTTTTTTTAATCTTTAGAGAATCAAAGAATTGCAGTGTTATAGCAGCTATCTTGTATCTGACATTTAATGATGGCACCTCTGACCTTTCCAGCTTTAGCTACATCTAGTTCTTGTTATTTCTCCCTTGTCTGTCCTTCCCCTCTCACTCTCAGGAAAGGACACACAGTCACAGCAATACTGATTAATAGCAGAATTCAAGTCCGGGCAATTATGTGAGACAATGTGTTGCCTTAAATTATAAATTTCAGATGCTTCTATTGTTTCTGCCATCTTCTTTCCCCTCTGAGGCATTTGAACTGGACCCACTGCAGCATTATTAACATTAACTACACTTAAACTAATACTGTGAAGTAGGAAGCCACATTTTTTTAAAAAGCAACAACAAAAATCCAACCCTCTCTCCTCTCCAAAACTCCACCTAAAGTACTGATGGCCCAGAAGGTCTTCCCTGGGAGCAGGTCGCAGGTGAAACTATGAGATTTTGCAGATGGATCTCTGACCACAGTGGTCTATTTACATACATACAAAACCACACTTAAATTTAATTTATTTTTAACACAGCGTGTAAGATGCAAGTGGTTGAAACAAGGTAATTTTAAGAGAAATTTTGCTTTTGTGCTTGTGTGGAAATAACATGTACATATACCACGTGACTATGATTTACTGCAAATTGCAGCAGTGCTAGAGTGAAAGAGAATGAGTAAAGGAAAAAAGTGATCTCAACATTAAAATACATCAGGTGTCACCATCAGAGCCTGCTCAATGTTTGTGGACAGAAACACAGCTGTGATAAAGGGCCACAAAAGAGGGCTTGTAAGCTCAGGTTACTACTCCTGCATAGGGAGTGGAAGAACCAGGTGACTGCTGCTGCTCCTTGAAGTGTGTTCCCCTCCTCTACCAAGGACAGGGGCTGCCCCACCAACACCAGTCTGCCTGGGCGGGCAGCAGGGGCAATAGCTGAGCCGGCACGGCTTTCCAGAGCTCCTGCATAGCCAAGCCAGGCAGGGCCTTACTGCTTCT
>JAVHNF010071676.1:15816-27513 GCA_034783455.1 Micropsitta finschii
GGTGATCTTAAGGTCCTTTCCAATCCTAACTGTTCTATGATTCTATGATTTAGCCCAACTGGATATGTGGGACTCATCCCTTCTGGCCTTAAGCATTTTCTGTCAAATTAAGGTTCAGAGGTCAAAAAGTAAAGGGTGTTTTTGTCCTATTAAAGTCAGATTGCCCTGTCTCTACAGCCATTTCCTGTAACAATAAATAATAAATAAAACTAACCACATAAAAGCTTATGCCTACATTCTAGAGTTTGATCCTGCAGCCACCTGTCTTTTCCTACAGAAATTTAAGGCAAGTAATAGCAGTAGTTCCACTCTATGCATTTTGACATTCATGCATGCTGGGTTTTGTCAAACAAAACCATGCCAAATAATGCATTAAATCTATAACGTTAAACACATAGGTATGTTACTTACTGACCTAGATAAAAGAAACTGTTCCTACTGTTATTGTTACAGTGCAGAAAGTTCAAAAAGCAAGCATCAGTTGTACCTTTGTTGATGTTCAGGGACATGTAGTGTCTGGCTGGATGCTGTGGCAGGTGGTATAAATCAGAGTATCCACCCTCTTTGTCTGTATTCATAGGCATCTTCTGGGAACGCATTCAGGGTTCAGTAATGATCCTCTTGAAAGACAGACTGAATAATTTGTGAAGGAGAAGCAAAAGGAAAAGAAGAAGGAGGGTGGGGATAAGAGATCAACTCACACTTTACATGTCTTAAGGCAAGATACTAGTATTCAAATGTTGCATGTGACTTCTCCTTTTCCTCCCTCAGGGGAAGAACTCCTCTCTTCCCACCCATCATGTCTTAGCCTAGGACTGCATCACCAGTTCTAAAGACATGTAGTGATGACATGAGTCACAGCATATGTACAGCCTGGTAATTCCCTTCTTTTCCATTTAACCTTCCCATAACTTTTATCTCCTTTGAATTTTTCACATTCAAAACCAAAACAAACACCTTCAATTCATCTCAGAGGTAGACTAACTTCAGCTCTGTGCCTTTTTGATTATTCAGTGTTAAGGGCTATAAAATTAAATCTTTCCATGATTCTGTGATCTATGAGTAAGAAGGGAAAAGTCACTATAATTTTTAGGAGAGAATGTACACATTAACAATAGTAGACCACCCAAAATTGCTTTATCTGTTCCACATTTTTGTAACTTGAAGAGGAAAATTTAGGAAGTGAGAAACAGACTGGATATTACTTTATTTAGTAACTCAAATTCTCTTCACCACTCAACTGCAATAGGAGCCCATTTTTTTCTTGCAAAGCTTGGTTCACAGTTTGTTAGCCTTTCTGCACAGTGCTGTTCAGTCTTCCCTTTTTCCTCTTGAAATTCTCCTACCAGGAGAACATAGGATGCAGCAGTGGAAGATGCTCTGCAGCCAGGATGAGCCAAAACTGCTTAATTTAAGGTATTCAGTGCTTATTTCTTTAAAGATACCTACTCTGTATTGCCCAGGAAGCATCCCTGCAATGCAGTGGGGCTTGGCTAAGGATGGGGTCAGGGTCAGAGGCTCAACCAAAGGGGTTGGAAACAAATGGAGCACCAGCATGAGCCAGGACCCCAAAAAGCCCTTTGGGGAACGCAGGTATTGCAGGAGGATCGGTAGCTGAAGGCAGCAGCCAGCTCAGATGGAAGCAAAGCTGCTATCACACCTCGACACAGAGCACAAGCAGGGTATGGGGCATGCAGCCATGTGTGGTGTTCCCTGTACTTTCCCTTCTCTCCATGGATCATTTGCAGGCAGGAAAAGAGGTAAATAAAAGCAGAGGGCATCCCTTCTGCAAGCAGACCCACTTCAGCAGCAGAAACGTGTTTGTCTGCTCTTAAGCTGGTATTGAAACCTGCAGTCCCTTCCCAAGCACTGCATTTAAATCTCCCACTGCATATGAACCCATCAGCCCTACAGATGGAGAAGCGTGCTAAGACACAGCACTGCTTAGTTTTCTCAGCTATTAGGATTAGTGGCTTTTTCTATGAGGCATGGATTTAGAAGCCTGTAATGCTGGAATTGTTCCTCCTCTCGGGGTGGATGGGTGCTAACACAGAGCACGGAGGAAAGGGGCAAGTCGGGCTTACAATGGATTTCATTTCTCCTCCAGACAAAAGGGCTCCTGAATCACTCTGAGCACACCTAAATCCCTTGCTGAGCTCAGCTGGACTTGCCTTTACATTGCAATTACACAGATGCTTAAATGCTTGGCTAAATCACAGCTTCCCAATTGCTCACCATCTCCAGCGCCTTTCCAAGTTATCCCCCAGCCCAGCCACGGTTTGGGTCCAGAAAGGTGCAAATGATGCAGATAATGCTGATTGCAGCAAGATCCTCTAAGCCAGGCCTAAGCTCAGGCTCTCACTCAGTTCTGCTTTAGGGATGCTTCCCTGGGCAGCTCCTGCATCCCATCTCCACAGCAGGTTGTCTTGTTAAGTGTCTGGTTCTAATTTCTCTCTATCAGGAGCTGGGCCCGAGCAATTACATTGAAGGACCTATTCATCCAGAGGGAGAGCAGGGATCTGGGTTAATTGGGCTGACAATTGAACCCAATCCTTTCTGGTTTTGCCCAGCTTTCCTGTTCTTGCTCTCTCCTCCTGCACTCTATCTGCAAAGCCCTCTGCCTCGTTAATTAAGAAGGTAACTGCACCCCGAGGGCTGTTTTGTTCTCCCTTCCCTCCTTCAAAAGCAAGAATAGAAAAAGCAGCAAGAATTAGCTAGTTTGGGATGAAGCAACCGCCTCCGAGCAGGATGGAGCTGGTTGGGTCTGACTGGGTCAGAGCGCGTTGAGCTGTTCTCATGGGCTTTGGGGAAACAGTGCATGGTGAAAGCAGGTGCTGGATCAGAAACACTCCTCCAGGCACGTTTGATGTGTTCTATAGACACATACAAAGCTGGGAAGCCTGGAAAACATCGGAGTCTCTAGGGCTGGATGGGTGCTGGGTTATTGCTGGGGTTTCACTGCTGGAAATGGAGGGGAGAGATGCAGGTTTATGGCTTCGTGGGACCGCATCCCTAAAGGTTTGGGTGTTTCTAAAACGGTTTTAGCCCACAAGAACTGTTGTAAATGCACCGGGTTCTGACGGGAAGGGGATGCTGGAGTTCAGCATCATGCCCCAAGGCCGTGCCAGGCAAAGCAGCCATGAAGAAATGGGTGTCTGCACATGGAGTGGCCTAAGATCAGTGTCCTCCCCTATGATGGGTATTTATGGAGCTGGATGGCATCCCTGGAGCCCTTGCATCCATGTCCCAATGTCCGGATGAGATCGTGATCAGACCCTTCCCCTGCTTGCATCCCTGCTCCAGGACCATGAACTGGGAACCTCCAGGAAAAAGCCATGGATGGGGTGGTTGGTGGTTGGTGGGAACAGCGGGCGAGGTGGCCTCGTGCTCAGGGCTGCGGGTCCCAGTGGTACCCACAAGTGCAGCATCAGCAGCCGGGTCTTGGCAGCCTTAAGCTGCCCTGCATTGCCCATGGGCTGGCCCTGGGGATGCAGGGAGGAGGAGATGGCGTTGCTCATGTCTAAATACACCGTGTTCCATAAGTGTTTGCTGTGACATGGCCGCAAACAAACACTTTGCAGGATGCTTGCCAGGAGAATGGGCTTCATGTGTGCAGGGAGCCTTGAAGGACATGAGGAAAGCTGATGCAGCCTATAGCTGTGGGCTCTGATCTGGCCTCCCCAGCACTGCTGGGCCAAGGGAAGCTTTATTGCCCTCTGGGGAGTGCATTACTTAAGTCCTTGTGTACAGATGGAGCAGCATTAATCCTACCAGGAGGGAAATGATATCGCGGAGCTGGGGGAGAAGGAGAGGGCAAGAAGAAACCAACAATTACCCTGGTTCTGCCTTCCATTGGTACACAAGGCTCTGCCCCCCACAGCGGGCTCTGGCTTCAGGGTGAGCAGGAGGAAAAAGCCAAGGAACAGCCCTGATCCTTGTGGGATCTTGGGCTTGCAGGGATAGGATGAACAGTTTCAGCCCTTTGGGAGAGCTGTGAGGACATGGGGGTAAAGCAGGGACCAGGAGGCATGGAGGAGACTGGGGGATGCTCTGAGCTGTCAGGGGCATCTTCTATATGGACACTGTAAATCCCTCATTCCTCTTCTAACCCACAGGCTTCCACGCTTATGCCCATCCCATTCTCTGCCCCATTCTGGTGGGGGGAAGCAAGTTGCTGGGAGGGGTGCTCTGCAGCTGCATTCCCAGGACCCCATAGAGCTCCATTAGCCCTGGGTGAACAGTGCGCAGCGGGAGGGATGCTGAGGGCATTGGAAAGCCGGACTGGGATAACCGGGAGGGCTGAGGGCTGGAGGAGGCTGGCTTCGTACAGGCAGAGGAGCCAAATCCTGCTCTGCGGTCCCTTTGGAGGCAGCGCTCTCCTACACGCGATCGCACAGTCCCCTCTAGTGGATGTTTCGCCAGCATCCCACGGTTCTCCTCCTCTCTCCATGCATGGGCAGCGCTGGGCTCCAGCCCCTGATCCCGAGCAGTGATCCCAGGGCATCATCCTGCTCCTCTCCTAGAACTGGGCATGGTGGAAGCAAAGCCGGATCCGGTCAGAACCATGGGCTGAGCCGTCTCTGCTGCTGCTCCATCTCCAGCTCTGTATTTGGGTGACTCTACCTCCTGCTGTCCCTGTCCCAGCTCTATCCCACACCATTCGCTCCCCCTGCATCAGGGCTGGACCCTGCAGCTCTTACTCTCCCCCTTACCCATGCTTCATGCTGGCTTGGAGTTATTGGGGCATCAGCCAACATGGTAAAGAGCCAACAAATACCCACATGGCAACAGCTTCTGAGGGATCCAGGCACAAGCATCACTTGCTCCCACCCCGCTGGGTCCTGCAGGCTTGGACCGAGGTGAAATGGGCCGCTCTTGGGGTGAATTCCCTAAGGATTGGACGCTCACACCCCCAGCTCATTCCCGGGATGTGAAGGATCCCACCACCACCAGCCTGCAGTGATCCTCCATGTATAGGGCCAGGGCCAGGTCACCACCACCTCCTTCCCACTCCTCTCCATCTCTGCCTGCCTTGGAAACAGTGCTGGTCACCTGGAAGTTATGTGACACCCTGAGGCTTTACGAGGGAGAATAAGAAAGCACACGGGAAAGCAGAGAGGAGTGGATGCAGCTGCAGACCCACAGGTTAGTGCCCATCGGTGGGCTGTGATGCTCCATCAGAGGGATGCGATCCCTCCACCTCGTTGCATCTTATACTGGGAAACAGGGCCCTGGTCCCAGTGCCACTGCCTGGCAGCCCCAGGGGAGAGCCAGCCCCTTTTATAGCTTCTGGCACAACACAAGGCACACTTCACAGCTTTATTTATTATAAAACGTCTTTAGGAAGCTGATCGCTCCCTAAAACCATCCCTTGGGCTTGGTTCTGCCAACAGGGACTCTGTTTAATGGGGTAACAGCACAGCAGGGTTGGTTCTAGGCTTTTTGGACCCCCATCCCCATGCAGAAGACAGAGAAACTGCAAAACCCAGACTGCATTTCTAGGGAGCTGGATGCTGATGAACCCCAGTGTTTATCGCAGTGCTCCTCACCCTCCTCAGCCTTATGGATGTGCCTTTAAAACCAAAAGCTCTGTGCGTCTTGGCTGGCCACGGAAGGGCTTGGATGGTGAAAGGGCTGATCCGTTGGGCAATGGAAAGCCACCTCCTGGTCCTGAACTTGGCAGCAGTGAACAGACCTGCTTCCTGCTTGGGATTTCTGTGCATGCAGTCGGAGCCTCATGGATGAGAAACCCCAGCCCTGCTTTCAAGTATATTTGCCGTGAACGCGTGTGGTCTCTCCAGCATCGCATGTGGTACCAAGGGGAAGACACTGGCTGGCCCTGGAGACCCACATCCCTTGGGTCTGCCCCAGCTAGGGGGGGAAGATGGTTGCTTTGGGGCCAGCACATTGCGAACACCCCCCGAACCAAACCCATCAGCGGGGGAAGCACACAGTGGTTTAAACAGGAAAGGAAGCACATCCTTATGGTACGTAACCCACCACCGTGGGCCAACCGTGCTGTCTTCACACACCTGCCCCATCCCAAGATGTGGGGCAGCAGAAAGACCCATGATGATGCAGGCTTCATCCCTGGCCCTGCAGCAGCCAGGGAAGGCACAGGTTCAACAGCACCAACTCCAGTAGCCCCTCAGGATGTGATGGGCTGGCTGCTGCTGCTGAAGCAGGTATTTGTTGGCTACGTAGCTTTAAGCTTACATAGGTTTTAGCTGATGGAGGCGGTAGGAGAGAGGAGAGGCAAGCTGAAAGCATGAGCAAGCAGCGCAGGGTGGCAAACCCCAGCCAAGCCCTGGCTACCACCCCTGGGGCTATGTGTCCCAGTGGGGAATTCCACTCCTGCAGCCAGCAAGTCCTTGGACCAGGAGAGCAGGAGCACAGGGTGGGATCCTGGATGGCCTCCGGATCACGGGCTCTGCAGTGATGCACATGAGCCATGATGCAGCTGGTGCATCCCTCGGGCACTGCATGGGGCACCGGTTATCACTTGGGGAAGCCAGGCTGTGTCCTGCCCTATAGCAGAGCCATGGGCAGGGATGAGACACCCGCCTCTCCTTAGTAGCTGGGATGTCTCTTCTGGGACCAGGCGGCTGCTTTCTGGTGATGCTGGTGCCAGCTCAGTCACTGCAGCTCAGGGCTGGATTGGTGCGGAGTCAGGGAGGCAGGAATGAGCCAGGCAGGGGAGGAAGAAGCTGAGGGCACTGCTGTGCAAAAAGCATCCTTCTTGGAGCTGCTCCTTCATCCAAATGGTCCCTTTCTGGTACCCAGCTTCAGCTCCCCTGGCTGTGTGCCTGGCACACACACTGGGCATGCTGCAGTCTCTGATGGGCTCCCCAGCCTTTAGCAGCAGTGTCCCCCCCAGCTTCTACCCTTGCGGTAGGTAAAGACTGGTAACAGCATCCATGCATGGGGCCATGACAGTCCTCCACCAACGCAACCCTCAACCTGCCCCTTGGACACTTGTGGTGCCTCTGCTTTACCCCCTTCCCAGTGATGCTGTAGCTTCTCCACCAGCCCTGCTTCGTCCAGCAGCATCTTCCCAATGGCCCTGCACTGGAGGCTTTAGGATGCTCCATGGCATTAACGTCCCACTTGCCTGACCATGGTGGGGTGCAGCAGCCAGAACCTTCCGCATGGAAGCGGTGTGCTTGGTGAATGCACACCCAGAGCTTTCCTGGTGTCAGACACTGCCAGGAGGAGGGAGATGGGGTGATGTGAGCATGCAGCCGGCATGTGCAGACCTTCCTGGCTTTGAAATCCATGGAGCTACCATTGGATCAATGTCTGTCAGGGTGAGCCATGAAGCTCCCAGGAAGGGCTGGTGCTGGCACTGCTGATGCCTGCTCACTGTCCCAAAGATTCCCTGGATGAGCAGCCCACGACCAACGAGCAGCTGGGAGAAGAGTCCTTCTCTTCATCCCAAAGCAGCTCTAAAGCTGTGGCACTCCTCAGGGATGAGGGCAAGCAGGGATCCCTCCCATCAACTGGAAGATGCCTCTGGATTCTCTTTCCATTGAGAAAGTGGAAAGAGTGGTACTGTCCCCATATCACACTGCAGGGTCTCTTCCTGCAGGGAAGCACACAGCTGTCCTGTTGCTTCAAGTGAGCTGGTGCAGGGAGCCTGGGCAGCATCTGCCTGCTCCCCCTGCCCTTCCAGCCACCTGCATCCCGAAGTCCAAGTAGGAAGCCCTGTGAGGACAAAACAAACCACCCATGGGATCCCTGACTGTAACACAGAGAGCAGGATGGAGAGCTGGCCCGCACCACACAGACACGCTGAGGGTGACCTTGTCCATCAGGAACACCAGGATGGCCTCGCGGAGGGTGCAGACGCAGCACATGGACCCCAGGAACCAGTGGGATACGCTCCTGTTGGGTCCAAGGTGCAATCCTGCTGCCGCAGCACAGCTGGGCTGGGGGCTGCTGTGTGGGTCCGGGTGGCCGTGGTGCTTCAGCTCACCCTCCTCTTCCTCTCCGCAGCAGGGACAGCGTCTGTCTGCCTGCCCATCCGTGCTTTCACCCTTCAGCAGGAGAGGCTGCAGCACCGGGTGGCTGTTGGGATGATGCTGGCGTTCAGGGGGCCTGGCCGGGTGGCAGGCGTTTGCTATCCAGAATGGCCTTCCAGTCATCGGTCCAGGACTGCAGCCTGCGGCTGGGGGGCTTCAGCTGCAGGTGCTTGTTGTGGCAGGCTGTGAAGAGCACGTGCTCCCAGCTCGGGTTCAGCTCGGCCCCTACAAAGCAAGAAGAGAGGCTGGTTCTCTGCACAGCTCCTCCAGCAGACACAAAGGGTGACCTTGCTCCAACACAAGGAGCCCGTGGACAACAGAGCCTCATCGAGCAAGGAGGGACCAGCACCCGTCACACCCTTGGATGTGCCCCTTGGGGCTGCCTCTGGTCACTCCTACCACCCTGTACCTCCCTTACCTGTTATATCGGGTCTGTCGTCTATAAGCAGGTCAGCAGAAACCACCGTCTTGTCTCGTGTCAAAACGATCTGCTCCAGAAACTCGGGGCCAAAGTGCTTCTCCACCCAGGCATACTGGAAGGTGAGAGAACAGTGAGCTCAAGGAAGGCAGCAGAGCATGGCACAAGCCCTGTACATAGGGAGGACATCTCTCTGATAAAGTTCATGAGTGGGAAGGATTCGGATGGTGCTGGAGCACAGGTTCTTTTAAAGCCTTTTAAAAGCTTTTGACGTTGTGATGAGCTACTAAGACCAAGCACCTCAGTGCATGCAAATGGTAGAGGCTGGCCAACAGTGGGGCTTTCTGAAGATGCTTAAGAACAAATCGAGGGGAGCAGGGGAATATCGGTGCTGGTTTACAGCTGGAGGCAGGCAGGGGTCAGCTGGCTTTTACTGGGCAGCACTGTATGGAAGAAGAGTTGGGATCTGGACCTGCTCACCTTCTCGTAAGGGCAGTAGCGGTACTTCTTGATGGGGCTCGTGCAGATGAACACATCAGTGCTGCCAGGAGGAGAAAAACAGGGGCAGAGTGTTACTGGCAGCCACTGCTTCACCGCCATCCATCCCAAACGCCACGGGCAGCTTCCTACTCACTCGGCCAAGTTTGCCATTTGCTTCACAGCTTCCACAGCGCCGGGGAGTGGGTCCAGCTCGATGAAGAAGTTCTTGGATTCCCAGATGCTGATGGCTTTCTCCTATATGGGAAAAGAGAGCAGTTCCTGCATAGGGCTTCTCGCTTACTCTTGCACATGCATCTTCCTCACCCTTCGCCAGGACAGAGGATGGTGACAGTGAGAAAGGTGGGAGCACTGGTTCTAGTCCCCTCCTGCTAACCCACCTTGCCTCTGTGGGTGCCTCTGTTCTCCACCAGCCAGCCTGCACCCATTGCATACCATTTAGATTGGGGATCCTCTGGAGCAGCTTGGCTTTGCCTGTGCAGCCCCAAACACAGAGGGAGCAGCATGTTCCTTCCTATTAGAACACAAGAGATTGCCTAGAACCGAACTGAACCCCGGATGTGCATCCAGAGGGGTACTTCCATGTGGATCCGGCTGATGTGCCCTGCTGTAACGCGGTGCTGTTCAGCCACAGATGCTGTCTGGCCTATTTGTCTCAATCAGATCACTTAAAATAGCAGCTGGGCTGCTCTCATAAGAGAACACGTATTACAGGATGAACTACATGTCAGGATGAATGCAGATGCTCATCCTCAGGGATGTCTGGGCAAGGGCTGTCAGGCAAATAGAGCACCTCCAGGCAAAGGTTTGAGACACTTAACACCCAGGTCAGCAGCCAGGCTGCACATGGCACAGAGCAGAAACTACAGGGAGCAAAACCTTGGGACCAGGGCAGAGACCAGGGGCTGCACATGATGGGATCCAGCTCTACGGAACAGCATCCATCCCCTGCACTCCCTCAAGCAGGTTAGAACTCAGCTGCCAAGCACAGACACTGGGTCCTCAGGGAGGAGAGAGCCTGGTTGTGCTGCAGTACGGCTGCGGGGAGCAGAAGCAGCCCTGTCCTGGTATTGCCATGCAGCCAAGTAGCTGCACATGCAGCTCAGAGAAGGTTTGAAGGGAGCTGTGCCCTGAAGGACTGATCTTCATCTTAAGCAGCTCTGCCTCTGTATTTGAGGTAGGAAAAGAGGGACAAAAGGAAGTTTAAGCCTATCCCAGCCTTCTTGTAGTGCAAAGGGATGGAGGAGCCAGCAGAGCATCAAAGTAGGAGCAGCCTCAGTGATGCTCCAATGCTGGTTCTTAACACTCATAGGAACAAATAGGCTGGTTGGACACACAGATAGCTCCCTCCTGCCTGCTAAGTGGGAACCCAGTGGGTTACCACCATGTTTTGCCTTTAATACATTACTTGGGGAAGAAACTTAAGAGATTAGACACATCAACTCTTGCTCTCTTCCCCTTTGCCTGAGCAGCAGCAAAACCGCAGTGGTTCAGAGAAGAAAAGCTTCTTCGTGCATGTTAAATATGCATGAAGATACATACATATATATGTACGTATGCACTCTGATTCGGTGCAAGGGAGCCAGCAGAAACACCTCCTGGCACCAGGACAAGAACAGCCACCCTAGCAGTGCCATGGGGCCAGGCAAACACCCCATGCTCTGCTTTAGGCCGGTGAGCAATGCGGCTTTACTTTAAGATACTGCCTGTAGTTGCACTGAGAAGTGAGGCCCGATGCAGCAGAGCACTTCAAACTGCTCTGAAGTGTTTTCCTACAGCAAGGGCTTCCGCAGTGATTTGGCTTCCACTTATGTCAAAAAGCATTGTGCAATCAAGTTCGATAGGGGAAGAGCCAAGCGCATCTTGAAGGAAAGACCTGCTTGGCTCCCAGAGCCGGAATAATTCCCTGTGGCACCGCAGCCAGGAGCAGATGGAAAAATCCCCAGGTTGGGAATCCCACCACGTGCCAGGCAGGACAGACCCTCAATTTCCTATGTCTCCCCATGAGCCATTCAAGGCTCCCCCATCCTTTCAGGTCCGTATGCTCAATGTATTACTGAGCTGCTCTCCCTCTCAGAGCTGGGACCTCCAGCTCGTTGGTCCCTTTGGCTTCTATTTTCCAGTCTCCTACAGCAGGTCAATGGTGCTGTCTGATGTATGGAATGGTCCATGGCCCTGCAGCCACAGAGCAGCTCCTACTCTCTTTATCCCTGGTCTGAAATCATGGATGAAATCAGAGCTGCTCTGATGTCAGTCTGGGGAGGTTTTGCTACTTGTCCAGCGCAAGGTTTTAATGGCTTTACATGATCACAGCAGACACAAAAAGAGCTCACTTCATTTAACACATCCAAGGTGGTTAAGATCAAGGAGAAACAAAAGGGTTATCTCGCTCCCGTCATACTTTTAGCATCTGCTTTCCTGCATGAATGATGTCCTCCATTCCCTTCTCATCAGCTAGAGAGGACACGTTATTCCTTCAGCTCATCAAGCTGTTTAGGTCTTTGCCAGTGGCAGAGCCTTGGATCTTATTCACCCTCCTTTCCTTGTAGCCATCATACCTCTAATGATGAGTACTTTTATTTGCTCTAACACCATTCAACTCTCACAGCTGCAATCTGCAGGTGAGACCAGAGACACCCCATTGAGATGGGAAACTGGTAGAGGCAGAAACCACCTTTCTGCAGCACTCGGCCCTTCGTTGAATGATAAAGCACAGCATAACAAGAGCTTCTGGGTTTAGGCTTTAATTATTAATGGCAG
>JAVHNF010071678.1:0-13439 GCA_034783455.1 Micropsitta finschii
AGCAACCTGATCTAGTGGAAGGTGTCCTTGCCTGTGGCAGGGGTTAGACAGTCTTTAAGGTCCCTTCGAACCCAAACCATACTATCCTTATGTGATTCAAATGGATACAGTTACTAGTGCCCAGCACTTCTGTGATCTGCAGCTCTAGTTCTACTTAAAGGTGGCTTCTCAGGCCTTTGATGATAGTAAAAAAATTACCTCTTAATAGCCACCGAATACTTCAATCCAGTCAAGGCAAATTAGGTAAACTGGGATAAAGCAATTATACCAGGCATTGATATTTGTCAGTAAGACCAAGAATTTACACGTTATTTAACTCTGTAGCTACTTACCACTGGCTCCAAAATGCTTTGAACAAAGTGACTCTAAAGAAGAGAAAGTGACCAAAATCAGTGTCAAACATAGGCAATATTTAACTAACACAATTACACAAATAATAACAACAGTCTTAATAAACAGTATCTGGCTGAGAAAATGTAGCCAGTTCAAAAATCAGTTTTGATAGGTCTGATTTATTAAACCTAGCATGAAATAGGCTATCCCACTGTATGTTACAGCTGGTTGTAATCTCTTAAAAGCAGCCCTTATAATTGATTTGATGGCCTGTGTTTAACAGCTTCTTCTTGTATCCTGCATGCTAGCATCTTCATGTCTCTGTTAAAATTACAGTAAGGACTAGTGTGCCCTCTCATGAACAGAAAGTACTATTTTGATTTCTCTGAAATGTGATTCTCACAAATTATTATCCATATTCACAGGAGGGTTTTGTTGTGGTAGGGTTTTTTTGTTTTTTTTTAATAAGTCAACAGCATGGTGCTGTACCTAACCTACACACTGATTTCTCTGTTCATTTTTAGGTATAGAGGGTTACTCTGCATTTATGTGTTTTCTTTTAAACAGATTCATTAAACACCTGAAATGGATTATAACCAGGTGCATGGATCAAGTCATGGAAAGAAATTATACTCTGAAATGTGGAGATGAAAAGAAGGACAAGGGGACAACAAGAAGAGTTGTCATCAGACCTTGTCAGCGGTGACTTTTCTCCATGGTCATTGCCTCTTGAGTGTACAGTAACTGCAGTGATTCATGCACCGTATTTGGCTTCCATAGGTAATTCTGGGATGGACTGTATGAACAAATAATATAAGCTATGTTCTATTATAACAGAAAATCAAGATGTTACTCAGAGCTGATAAACTTCTGAATAAATACCATGTTACCCAGACATGCTCTACATACTGCTTAAGCAAGTGTTACAATCACACACTGAAACTACCAGCCAGTAGTTCAAAGACAGTGCTTTCTCAGGGGACAATCAGCAGGAGTGACTGCAGGTCTGTTCAGGGCAGCATTACGGCAAGAACTGTGCTAGTAAGATATTTTATTTAAATTGTGAGTTTTGGCATAGATCAGAGAGCGAATTTTATATAAGTCATATGGATTCGTTATCTAACATGAGATACTTTGCAGATTGTTTAAGCTCATGTTCCTATGTACAGATGTGAAAGCAATACAATAAAGATTGACCTTTTCCATGAAAAAGTTAAGCAGTCATGTGTTGGAGTTGTTCTTTTTCAGTTTGATCAGAAACTAACAGAAATATGCTTTCCACAAAAAATACCTGCAAATAGCTCCAGGTTATTGAGATGGCTAACGAGTAGGTAATCCTTCTCAGGAGAAAGTATTTAAATCAGACCTGAATTCTGATTTTCATAGCTGCAGTTGGTAAGCCAAGTCGATTCATCAAGAACATTTCAGATAAAGCATAAATGAAAACATTTCCCTGAACTCTCTGTGCGTCATGTCTGTCCTGTGCAGGCCGTGTCTACCATCTGCTCCCAGCTCAGGCTTTCAGATCCAGACAGATGGTGTCATGAGTCTCTTGACAGCCAGTATGAGGGAACAAGGAGGTGATGGCTCAGATCACTCTTGAGACAATGACAAAGAAACCTGCATATCAGAATCTTTTTTCCTGATCCTCTCAGTTTGTTGCACTCAAATGGCATTTGTTAACTCCTACTGCAGTAGAAATTAGCTCCCAGTCCCCATAATTCTGGGCTCAAATGCAATTTCCAGCTGCTCCTGCAAGAGGTGAATCACTATCATTGAACTGAGTAGCTTTTCTCCAAGATAGGTCCCATTAGAAACAGTCTGGGGTCTTAAAACACTGACAAGTGCTTTGTTCCATACAATCCCTGTCCTGCAAGTCCTGCATGAAGTCACTTAGGGGACTTACATGAAGTCACATATAAGATGACACTTACATGTCATAATCTGACCTGTAAAGATACATTTAGGGAACTGACACCTCCCCCAAATGCAGATCAATCAATTAGTAAACTCTCGCAAAAAAAATCATCCCTTTTAGTTACCACTGTCTCTTGTTTTGTAGCATGGAATAGGTTATTTATTAAATACTTGTTCTGTTTTTTGAGTTAGGCTAATGTTTTTGTAATGCTATCTGAATATAAAAATGCATGGCTCTTAGATGTATTCATTGCCATAAATTCTGTTCACTGAAATTTCTCTAGTTTAGTTTGCTCTGGTTCACATTTCATTTGAGTTTCATTTTGACTTCATTATTCTATCCTCAATTCTTAAGTAAATATGTTGAAGAGCGTGGTGCTCTGTTCAGAAGCCAGCAGTGGGTCCACAGTGTTGCCAACAGAAAAAGTAATTTTCAACAGGTACTACAAGCTACTGTAAAGAGGAGCACTCACTTTTATTAATACTTTAAAACAACACTGTGCCATGATTTACAACCTGTATTATAAACAAACATCTCCAACTAACCCACAGAAAGAGAACAGCATTATAACCAGCATAATTTGATCAGTCCAGACAAGGTCCTGTTACATTCAGCTGCCTGTGTAATATTTAGCACATCCTCAGGTTGAGTTACAGTGGAGAGTAGCTCTTGAACACATGCCTAAAAGAGTGTTTTGTTGTCCAAAGCTTAGTTAAGCCAAGACAAAGGCTCACAGATCTGAACAGCTGGAGTGCTGCAGGCTGATGGGAGCATCACACAAGATATGGCTCAAACTATCTCCCATTCAAGCAGCTGAAAGAGGGGAGTGTAAATGAGGTTTTTTTCATCATCCTTGCTAGAGAGAAGAACCATGCAGAAAGTTAAGAAAAATAACTTTCCAGTTAGTTATATTCTCCATAGAGTTTTTCCACCTTGCTGTCATACTATTCCTTCACATCCTATGCCTGGTTCTCTGCACACCTTTGATTAACAGTAAACGAAGCAGACCTTCCGTCCTTCTTTAATTTGTTCACCCTTTATTCCTGCTGTCAAGATTCTGGAGGACACTGAAACTTTAGCAGAGAAGTATAATTTGCCAGAAAGAACATACAGATTGTGGTTTTGAACTGTTTACATTGGAGAGTTTTTAAAAACCGAGTAACGCATTTGAGAGTTTAGTTGAGAGACTCCAGTTTCCATAGATCCTTGGGTCAGTACTGTCAGTGCTTCCTAGAAGAGATTTCAAGAAGGCTGTTGAGCTAACCATGCGGATGAGACATCCCACCCCAATTTGTGGCATATCAAATATTCCTAGCTGTGGTCTGTGGAGTGTATCTGGACAGGGAGTCAGTATGCTAGTCCTGACCACTGTCTCTGTACAATTCTAAGTTCTCTCCATGTTCGTGGAGCTGAAATAAAAGACACAAGGAGACAGCTGGTTTGCTATCGCAGTCAGCAGGGCCAGTATTTGTCCCATGTATGACTGAGACCAGCAGCACAGACACATGATAGTGCTTTAGAATACATTATTGGCTGTCATTGCCTAGTTGTGCACAGCTCTGTAAAAGAAGGGCCACATAAACCCCACACAGTAGTGATTGCACTGCCAAGTATAAAATGAATGCTTGTACATTTATGCTGCCACATACAAGTGAGAAAATAAATCCAAATCCAGTCATATGAATTTAAACTTCTCATTTGAGACAGACTAAACACCTTTGAAGATTGTCATCACTTTGAGGTTTTTTGTGCAATAAACTAAACCTATGTGCATGCATTTGGACTTCTGTAATAATGGCAGAAAAATCCTTAATATACTTCAAGTTTTAATCCCTTTCTTCTCTTTACTAAGAACTCTCCCCCCCCACCCTTGAATCTTTTTAAGGATAAACCCTTAAAGAGAGTGATAGAAAATATTTTTCTATCCCTTAAGAGCGCATTGGTGATTAGCATCAAGAAAAGTCGCTTTGAGATTCTTGTGGATAATCTTGCAATCCCAGCCTGTTTTCTAAGACTGATCGTTTCTGTTTATGCTCTTGACACTAATGCTTCAAGTCAGTCCAGACAGACAAGCGAAATCTGTAACATGGAGCTTTGGAAGTCCAAAATCAACCAAATTTGATTATAGTTACCACTTGCACCAGAAAACATCTAGATTTGATCTGTCACTGCTTCAGATGTTGCAGGTCCAGCAGCTTGCTGTCTACTCTTTGATGAATCAATGATGAAATTTTATACTGTAATATCCTGGTGATTCCTGGTCACCTTTAATGGTGATCACAAGTTCCAGATGCTCTTTTCAACCTCGAAATGTGATGTTGCTTAACTTTTCATCACTTCAGTAGAAACACAACTGGGTCTTTGAGTAGCATTTTAAATGACCTTTAAAAAATATTAACTCCATCATTCACCCACTTCAGGCATCACTCAGAAGCTCGAATGTGACCTTTTTCATCTTGCCACCATCATGAAAATGAGCCACCAATTCATAAAGCAGCAAAAAGATGGGAACATACAGAGGAGACCTTCCCCTCTGCTTTGTTACCTGTGAAATGATGAAAACAGAGTATAAGGGGTATGCTCATCAGCTTATACATGATGAACATCACCAGAACCATATATCTGGTATGCTCTGAAAACCGACAACAGTGACTGGTAGATACTGGATATTTCAAGTTTGGGAGAGAGTATCCAGACTTCCTGCTGTTACTTGTCCTCAGTGCTAATGAAGAAGAGTGTTTCCTCACATACTCAGATCCTAAAGTGGTGACTGGTACCAAAGGCACATGCTGCAAACATGGAAGAACAGCAGTGGAGAGAGATGCAAGGGGTTGTTCATGCAGAACTGTGTTAAACACATCTTTTGCTTGGTGTGAAAGTTGATCAGTATCCAAGAACTACTGACTTTCACAGGACAGAGCTGTCTACCACTGACTGCCACTGCTCTGTGTCCAGAGGAGAACCAAGGTCACTTGAGAGCTGACTCACATGTTCAGACATTTAGTGCATACTCTCCTTGAATGACTGACACAGGAGGTTAGAGAAAGCTTTGCTTTTGTAAGGTTTTCTGTTTATATAACTAGTGTGTTCTTTCCCAAGTAGATGTAGTTATTCAACAAGACAGCGTTAGCTATACTGTAGGCTATTAAGGATCACTACAATTTTCCACTCCTGCTGTATCAGGCTAGTCTGTGAAGCTGGCGTGGCACCTGAGTCTTCCACACCTCATAGCCTCATCAGTGCCATATATACAGCCCAGTCTATATCCAGTGATGAGTGTACTGAGAGCAGAGTCATGCAGAAGCTTGGCTCACTGCACAGTTTAGGAAGCCACTGCCAACTGCAGCAGTGCCAGGACCATGCAAGCCACAGCTGAAGCAACTGGTGATCACTCTGCAATGTGATTTTTGCTATCTGAAAGAAAGCTGGAGAGCATCTTGTGTCTGGCTTGATTCTGGCTCCTCATTCTTCACTGCAACCATTTCACTGATGCATTGTTTTAAGAGCAAGAGGAAGCACATAGCAGAAGATAGCAGAAATAGCATAAACCCACACAAACCAGGCTGAGAACAAGACATGCAGGAACTAGTAGTTTGCTCCAAGTACAGTATAGGCCCAGCTTCATAGTGAGACAAGCAGCTATTGGGGATTTTGTACTAAACAGAAGTGAAAGAACTTACTAAAATCCAACACAAACCAATCTCTAAGAAGCACAGAACTCATCTATTAAACATGACAAGTACACAGGAATATATAATTTTCAACAACAGAAAAGAGAAGGTAAGCAGACCAGATACTCAACAAGCCTGAACTAGGAGGTTTACAAGTCCATCCTTGGTGATGCAGCTCTTGCAATCTGCTAGTGCTTGTGCCAGCAAAACAGGAGTGTGCAAGGTGAGTTGGGAGAAATGGACCTGATGTGATGTTGATCTGTACCGCTCTAGGGCAGCATCTCTTTACTCAGCCATGTATACGTCGATGCTGTTACTGTGCCTGCTGCCAGTGAGACCACAATCAACAGCTGCCACAGAAACCGATCTTTTTGTCTCAGGGAACCCGGGTTTATGTTACCTTTATCATCTGATCATCTGGAATCTACACACTGATCCTAGAGTCCAGCTGCCGAAGGTGTTCAAAAACTCCATAGGGAATGGTGGGATTCCACATCCTGTAAAGGCAAATTCAGAAAGGAAAGAGATTTTAAGAATAATAATTTGCTTCAGGGTTTTTTTATGGTTTTGGTGTATTTGTGTTTGGTTTTTTTTTTAATATATTTTGTTGTTAAGTTGCCTGTTTCTTTTGAATATCATTCTATAAAAGTATTTAAGCTACAGGACAAATGAAAATGCATTTTCATTTAGAAGTAAGCAGTTCACTCCTCCAAAACCTGACTCACTCTGATTACAGGACACATTACAGTCCTGTCTCCATAACTGTTCTTCAGCTTACTATCAAACTCCTTTCCTCTGAATGTGTACTGGCAGCTTCAGTCTATTTAACCTGTAATGATGGCTGCTAGTCCTGCAGCACAGAATAGGTCACACACTCTGGGAGGGTAGAACACAAGAAAAAGAGGCTCAATGTAAACTATTAAAAAAGTTAAAGCAGAACAAGCTTGCTTGCCTGGGATGATGGGAATTAATGCAGCTGAAGCTGCAGAAATTTTTAACATGTCTGTAACTGCTTTTGTATCTTGATGTCTTTTTTTCTGTGCCTCTTACAAAACTGACAAATGCAGAACACAGCTTTAGCGTGAATTCTAACCAAATATACAGAATGAAGACAGAGCAAACAGCGTATCAAGAAACTTACACCAATTTCTTTATATGGGGACATTTTCGCAGGCTGTCAGTCAGCTGCTGGGCTCCAGCACCAGTTATTTTGTTATACTGAACTCTGAGGAAAAACCCAGTTTTGTTAGTGCACATCACAACATGTAGTGGTGTAATCGAACATTTCATTCAAAATAAAAAAATACCATATGGGCTTATCTGCAGATGAGGAGAAAAGGAAAAAGAAAAATACCAAATAGACCCTTGATTCAAAAAACCTCTAATAAAATACTCAAAAGGTCAAACAGGAACTTTATGCAGTTAGTTCATCTGAGGGATTCCTTATTCTGTGTACCCAAGGTCCTTCTGCAACTCCCCATGATCTTACTCTCCCATCTTAAGCCAGATTTTTTCCATTTTTTTATCCTTAATCCTTTCTAACCACTATCTGGACTCTGCATAAGTACAGTTTTCCCTGAGAAATTTCCCTAAAGTTTTCTTCCTCAATTTCTGATTCCTTTACCCTGAGCACAGAAGATTTGAATGTTCATTATCCAAGCAAGTAAACTTCCCTGGGCCGTCTCAAAAGATTTCATACTCACTCAAGTACTCTCAAAGATGCCATCACAGGAAGAACTTTGGCAAGATTTTCTGCTCCAAAATCACAAATGCTGTTGTTGTATAAGCTGCAGAAAAGCAAAGTGGTACAGTCACAACTGAATAATGGATAATGTAAACAGATGATATATTAGATCAAGGAATTTCAGATATGGTGAAACATTTGAACTTCCAATTTATTCTTATCTAATTGCAGTTAGTTTAAAACAGCTTTCTGTATCAAGTAAGGCAAATGGTACCATCCTTCTTCAGCTAGCACAGCTACAGCAAAACCAAGTCTAGATTCCTAATGAACATTTCTGTCTACATTAGCTCAAATTAAAAATCTGCAAGAAAATGAAGCTCAAATATCTGGGGTACAGCATTCAGAAGATTTACATGTGAGCATATTATTCCAGAATTGCACACCACAGTTTCTTGCATTCCCTACTGAGACACTTCACTCAGGCCTATGCCAGATATTTTAATGAAGTGGGATGGATCACGGGTCCTGTATCAGCAAACACACACCACATTATTGCTGGCTTAGGGTTTAGTAAGCTCCACATGTGCTTGCAGCAGATCATGGCCCTGGGTGCACATTTGTACGTAGGTGGGTATTACTGTTTGGATTTAAAAATCAGAACAGTCCTCATTATATTCCTGAGATATCCTTCCATATGTCTATGCTAGGTCATACGTCCCTCTCCTTTCTAAAGGCTTTATGCAAGAATGAAGTCAAAAGCTTGGCTGCTGCACAGTGTACATAATTGCTTTATGTTCAGCAATTTCTGGCAGAGATAGTGAGGTATATTGTATAAAATAACTGAACAGGACACAACTACTTACCTTAGTGTCTTTAATGAGGACAGGGAAGGAAGAGCTGTAGCTAGCTTCTCAGCACCCACATCAGTTATCTTATTCTGTGATAAGCTACAGTAGGTGAGAACACTTTGTTAGTTGAGCACATTTTATACTGATTTATTACAATGTGGAGACAATTATTTTTTTATGTCCTTTTATGTACAATTAGGACAGTCTTTTTAGACCAAATGCAGGGGAAACAATAAATTACAGCCGTTGAAGGGAAATGAGAAATCGCCATAGGATTAACCTATTTGTTTAATGAATGTAGATTAAGTATGTCGATAGACTTATTGGTTTTCCATCCCCATGGGTTAGTTGTGCCCGTAATTGTTAACACACAGTCCCTTAAGGCTCTAGGTTTAATCTATTTCTTTTCAAAATTCCCCAGAATTGTTAACCTTGCACTTACTTTAATGTTTCCAGTGATGTCAGGGTTGGAAAGACTTCAGATAGACTCTTTGCTCCTTCATCTCCTATACCATTTTCACTCAGAGAATCAAGGCTGGGTGACGACAATGAGAGAATTAGCTTCTCTTTTAATCTAAATTTTTGTGGTTTGTTCACCTGAGAGACCACTCTATCTATCTTGAGAAGCTCCTTCTCTGCAGTAGCCTCAATCAGCAAGAAGCATCACACAAATTATGGCTTCCCTAATAAGCAGCTTCCTGCTTCCCAAATTTACAGCCTAAGATTTATTTTTTTTTTACTAGTTGAATGGCTTGACCCATTTCCTTTGATATGCAAGGTTATTTAAATGGTTATGAAATAGCTGTGTTCCAGCTATGCTGAAATAAGATTTCCTGTGCACACAAAAATTTAGAACTGAAAATCCAGCAGACGCTGTAAATCTCTGCCTAACCAACTCCTTCTCCAGTATTAGAAGTGAAGTTCTTTCTCATTCAGGTATGGAGATGGAAAGAGTTTTACAGTCACAATTTTAGATACTGGATCCCCTCTAGTATGACAGGTAATGCTGAGATACATCGGACTTACTCCAGTTTTCGAGCTTTATTGTTTTCCCAGAGTATCATGGAAACGCTAGATACAATACAGACAAATGGCTCATGAGCTGAGCGAGTAAGGCCAAAGGCCCTCTCAAAACCCAGTAATCTTCCCCCTAGATGACAGCAGAATGTTGACTATTGTTGCTACAATTGTTTCTAGCCTAAAGCAGCTTAAAATTCAGAGACAGATGGTTTGTCACGGATATAAGACAATGAAAAGTAACTGGAATTCTTAAAATTCTATTTCTAATACTGCTCCTGGTAAAGGAAGGGACAAAGGCTGTGTGAAGATACATGGGCAGAACCAAAGCAGATACTGGCTGAGTATGGGTTTTTTATATCTTTTATACGAATCAAATCCACACAGCTCAATCTCTTACAAGTTCCACCAGACCTTCAGCATGTTTGTTGACAGTGGAAGGTGCACAGCACTGGCACGAATACTGAAATTAACCCCTAAATTTACACTGTTTCTTGCTCCAGAGGGAGCCTGTTCTCTCCTGTGGCAGACACGACTGTGAGTCCCTCAGAAACCTCACCAGGAGGGAGCCTGAGGCTCAGGCATATAAAGGAGCTTGAATGAAGAAGTAATATGCAGGCAGTGCTGTGGCAGGGGGGGAGATCACACAGTGGGGCTCTGTAGAAAACCTTTCCCACAAGATTTTAACCACTGAGAAACACACAGGAACGTGACTAAAAGGGTATCTAAGAAAAACCACTACTGAGTGTTTTAAGGGAGGATGAAGAGTGCTAGCTGTTAGTCTGCTGCTGTATTCTCTGAATGTTTTTATGTTAGTTTGTTCAAAGCAAGTAGTCTTCTTGGTTGCCCCATCGTCATGGGTTGCTGAGAAGCAACATTAGCAAATGTCATCTTTAGCATTACTCACTCTAAATACCGAAGTGATGGAAATGCTGCAAGAATTTCCACGAGTTTTAAGAATCCCTGAAGGCCACATACTGGACCCAGCCTGCAAGAAAAGAAATACAGACACACAGCAGCTTTTTCACATGCTCAGAAACAGCAGAAGTTACGCATTTTTCAGTCCTTCCCCTACGGCCTCAAATGCAAGCCAGTTTGCAGTCCTCTGAAACAGCCATTCTTTACCATCTGCAGCAAGGATTTCTGCTTCAAAGCCTCCAGATGAGAATCCCACAAAGCTAAGATCAGACAGAACAGAGCTGCTTGCACAGAAGCAGCAGAACATGCATTTGCCACTATGTTTTTACTCTTTGTGAGACTCATCTTACCTGGTTTAGATTCCTGTATTTTTGATCTTTTTCTATTTTTCCAGACTTTTTTTTTTTTTTTTTTAAGTATTATAATCTTAATAATCTAGATGAAAAAAATCTCTCTATATACCCCCCCTTCCAACTGTTGTCAATTCAGACTAACTTAAGATCAACATCTTCTTGAAGCTTAAAGCATAAATCGAATATTCCAGCTCCAAGCATTTTTCCCTCAGACATTAACCTCTTATTTGGAGTTTCCTTGGTATCAGAACAAGTTCAGCCAATTAGAGGATTGGAATTTTAACAAAAAAAAAAAAAAAGATTAAAATAAATGGAAGGTAGAAGAGGAAACAGGAAGGGAAAGCAGCATGAAATCAGAAGTGAGGCCAAGCATACCCTCTAGACTGGGTCAGATGTGAAGAGCAGGAAGCAGATGAAGACCTGATGAGAGTATGCCATTGCACTGGTGCCATTTCTGCCCAAACTAATTCACACACTATGGTAGGGAATTTTAAGCAGTCGAACAGCCTTGGAAGTTGCTTATAGTTTGTATGGAAGAAGAAATGTTACTACACCTCATGTTTAAAGTCAGTGTTTCCAGGTCAATCTTCCTTCTTCCAGGAAAATGGTGATAAATGTTTTATTTGGGAGGCATTCTCTGACCTTATTCTCTCATGGCCTAAGCTCTGATAGGTCAGAAAATTACATCAGAAGACTCAGATAAAAATGTTGAGCAGCTCTGGGGAAAAAAAAGATATTTCCCAGGTAGCTGGATCACAATCAAGATACTTTATACCCTATGGCGTATATCACCTACACCTGGTGATAAGGAGCTACCTTGTGAAAATCAAACAAAATAGATCAAACCATGTTAACCTGTATCATGGCAGGGGCCAGAAATTATGTTTTGTGGGTTTGGGCAGTAACTTAATATATCTAGTTGAGAAAAACAAAATAGCAATAAATGGGGTTTACTTAATACTTTACCATAAACTAATTGTATATCAGTTCAATGACTGTAGCCAATATCTATAATTCTTCTGAGTCTTAAATGCAATAATTTATCAGTCAACAGAGAGGTGTATTACTTACGCAAATTCTAGTTTCCTGAGGTTTTTCATGGCAGGAATTTCATAGCTGTTGCAACCATATGCATCTTGCACACTAAAAACATCACAGTAGAACCAGAGCATGATAAATATTTTAGCAAGCAAAACAGTGCTTTACATATAAATTCATAGTAAACTTTTACAAGAAATAAACCACTGCTGCATTAACCGAGGAACCAGAAATTTCAGAATAACTCCTGCGCCAACCTTTCTTCATTCAATTCATTCCAATTTTCAGATTGAAATGAATTTTGAATGACCGCACCTTTTGTAGTACAGTCTCTTTTTCCAACAGAACTTAAAAATGTATTTTTCTAAATCTAGTGTCTTGTCAAACATAAAACTTGCATATATTTTAATCAAAATATTCTGTCCATGTTAAAATGGAAGTCTCCATTTCTATTAAAGAACAACCAAAATACTTTCTTTATGCATGCTATTAAATGCAACCAATCCCCATGCAACATCATGAGCAGGGATGAAACACAGGCTTTCACATAACACAGGCTTTTACTTCCTGAGCTAAAGAGCCAATTCAGGTCGTCTGTGACTCGTGCAAAACAAGCCTTCATTTATGGCCCAGGTGCTACAGGGGAGAAAAATCAGTTAGCCCAAGTTGTGTAAGTGAAAGCAATTGGAAGATAGCAGCATACTCAGAGATTAAAAAGGAATCTGAAGAAAAAAATGACAGCCAACTTTTTTTATTGGCAGTTTTGATAAATGTTCTGCATGGTGCTGTCATTGCTTCTCCCTGCCCTGACAACCACCACATATTGAGGTAGGAGAACATCCGGAGATGATAACAAGAGCTTGTACTGCCTTAGTCACTTCTTTGGACAAGCAGAGGACTCCGCTTTTCCAGCACTGTCAGTAAACCCCCATTTTCTTAAATCACTAGTATATTAAGATCATAAATGAGCCTACCAATTGATCATCTTCTTCTGTATATCCACAAGGTCTGACAGGTCACTGACGTCCTTCATTGTCTTTGCCTTAAAGGGATGAAGAACAAATTTCTCTGTCGATGCTCTCAGTAGTTCATAGTCTTTTGCCTGTTCTAAGGACTTCCAGAGCCTGACTGTGTCACTGAGGGAAGCCCTGTGAAGTGAAACAGATCAGTGAATCAACAGATATGATTGCTGCTGTAGCATGAACGAGTCATACAGTCCTATGAATGACACTACTATCTACAGAGAATCACAGACCTGAACGATGCCACATTCTTCAGGCCAACCAAGTCTTTCAGTCCTTGTGTGTCAATGCTGCTGTTTTGCAAATCCAAGGAAAACTCTTTTCTTGACCTTTTTAAAATAGAGTGCAGTACATGGACATCAGGTGGTGTTAGAACTACACCCAGAAAAGAGAGGTCTGGCTTGAGCCTTAAGGCCACATGCTGCAAAAGATAACTGCTTTGTGTTTCATAAATACATTGTAAGAGTTTGAGTAGCCTCTCTGGACAAAGCTCATTTATCTGCAGCCTTCTAATACATTTCAACAGTGTTTTCTGCTTCTTGATTGACTGTTTCACAATTTTATTTGAAAGGGAGCAGAAGCAGGGGTCATCCTGGAGGAACAACAATCCAGACAAAAACTGAGGCACTAAATCTAA
>JAVHNF010071678.1:13539-24287 GCA_034783455.1 Micropsitta finschii
GGTTGTACCTGTGTAGGCCAGAGCCCATCATCTCCTGCTCATGAAGCGACTCTCCCTCTCATCCTTTATCCGCTCCAGCTTTCCCATGCAGGGGCAGCCTGAGGCACTAAATCTAACCAATTATAAGGTTTTTTCTTCTTGGATGGAAAAGACAGGTACTTTGTTAGACTTTTATCCTTGATCTCTTCTGTTAACGTAAGGTGAAGTGCACCCAAGAAATTCTGAATGACAAAATCAGTGAATGTGCTCCCAAATGCCTCTTCTCCACTATCTGAATGTTTGGGGAATGCAAATGGCAGGAAAAATCCGTATTTCAGAGCAAACTCTTTAACTTCCTTAGAAGGAAGAAGATCACTTTTTATGGCACTTCGGTGCTTTTCTCCAAGATACCAGGCTATACGGGCCAGCGTAGCAAGACTTTCTTGATTTTGTATGGCTGCAACATCTGCTTGCATAGGTATTATCTTCTGCTGAAGAAATTTCAGGAAGACTGTAGTAAGAGTTGAAGGAAGACACTTGTCTCCCATTTCAAGTATTGTCTCACAGAGAAAACAAACAAATCTACACATAACAGGGCTGTAACAATGACTGAACAAGTACGCACACTCCTTGATTAATTTCAGTGCATTATCACTGTAGGGTAATCCTTCAAAGTATTTGCTTATGTACAATTCTCTTTGCTGAGGGGAAAATCCTGTTATTTCAATAGTCTTATCCACTTTGGACACGCACTGGTACACCTTGTCTTTTGGTCTTGTTGTAAGTAATAAAGTACAACCATTGAGTATCTTTTTTTGAATGAGCCCTGAAAGCAGCTCCTTTATAGTGCACAAGTCTTGTTCAGGCTGGCTGGCTGAGCAACGAAGAAAATTCTCATGATCCTGCAACCCTTCAAAACCATCAAAAACCAGAAGGACTTTAGCAGGATTTTGCAAGATATACTGAAAAATCTCTTTGCTTCCCTCTTGAGGTTTCACAAAAAAATCAAGCAGCAGATCCTTCAGGCTATATTGCTTCTCAGGCAAGCTTATCTGTTTGCAGTCAAACCAAAACACAAATTCAAATTGAGAAAATTCTCCATTGGACCAGTCCTGGCAGATCTTCTGAACAAGAATGCTTTTGCCCATTCCTGCTTTTGCCAGCACCACAATCACTTTAGTCTCTAAATCTTTACTTCCTGGGATTTGAAATATTTGGCTTCTTTTAAGGGCTGCTTTTTCCTTCCCTTGCAGACTGCATGTTATCAGCTCCTTTTCCATTGCTTTTATGCTATTCTTCCCACTCTTGGTTTCAGTTTGGCTTTGAACAAGTGTCCCATCAATAAACAGGTGATCAAGAGCTACTTCACGCTCCATGGCCACAGATCTGCAGATGTCTTGAAAATAATGCTTAAGTGATATACAGAAAGCTTCCACTGGCTCTAAAGAAATAGAAAGCACACAGAAAACTGTTCACAAATTACAACATTAGTGGTTTAAGTACATAACTGTAATATGGTCAAAATGCACCAGTTCCCGTAAAGAGCGTATGTTTGGATTTATCCCATGCAACTGCAGGTACTTAAATTTGGAGTACAGGCACAATAGACACCTTTAGACCATGAAATGAAAAATTTTGGAGGTATCCACACGTATGATATAACCAGCTAGGTACACTGACCTTCTAGGTAGGCACTACAGCTAGATATCTAAAGGTAGACAAATCTAGCATCTTAAAAATAGGAACTGTGCTTAAAAGCTTGGAACAGCTTCACAGACTGTTGAATGACAGTTCCTACAAGTAGCTTTTCTTTATGCAATGAAACACAGAGAAACAGCCAAAAAGCTCCAGAAGTTTTAAGTACAAGAGATCTAAACTCACTTGGTCTTTTGAGAGGTTCTTCAGAAGGAATTACGGGAACTTGGACTTCTCTGCGCATTTCTAAACCTGAAAAAAACAAAACAATATACTTGAGGAAGACACCTACGTAGTCACTGATTCAGCTTTACTAATTTTAACATTAAGACTAATGCAAATATTTGAGTTCATTGCAACATATATAGTATGGATGATCCAGAGAAAGAGAGGTCTTGTTTATTTTACAAAGGAAAGGAAAAATATCCTCAGCCATACGATTCAGCTGACATGAACTGTCACAGGCAGCATGACACCACACAAGATGACAGCTGTTCCAGTGTTGTAAGAAGCAGAAGACGTATCATAATCAGGTGACATCCACTGTTCTTTTCAAATGTCAGGGGTTTGCATAGATTCATGTTCACACACTGGACTTCTTTATATCATCAAAAGCAATAGCTTCCTTTTACTATTCCACATCTTGTAACCAAGCATTAAGGATGAAAGTCAAAGAGAAATTACTATTGGTTGCCAAATTTACCCATTGCTCTTCCTGATGAAGTGCTGTCACTGCCCAGTTTTGTTTATTTTTGACTGCTTGTTTTCAGACTACTGCAGTCTTTTGCACTTGGCCAGATGAGCGACGTCTGCCGAACACATAACTGGGAATTTTTCAGGGAAAGCATATTTTCTACAGACTTCTGATGACAGTATCGATTCTGACAAAACTTTTGGTAGGAAAAACTTTGCAGACACAGGACAGAATTTAAATTGACAGAGGCTGTAACAAACCCAACTTCATCAATAGTCTCGTGGAAACCACACTTAGCAGAGATGTGGGGCAAAAACCCAAACCACAACAGATCCATCTACCTAGATTTGGACAAATTATTTATTACCATAATAGTTGGTTCATCTTGATATAGAAAGTTATTTAAGAAACAAAATAAAGTTTCAGAGATCTGAAAACTAATTCCTACCCCACGTGCCAGCAATAGGTGGTATGGTTAGAGTTCAAGGTTGCTTCTAGCAGGGAATCAGTCTCAGACTTCTAATAAGCAAGTCCTTTTTCCACTGAAAGAATACATTTGATAGAGAGAGTTCGCCTCCTTGTAGAAGAAAAATCTACTGAAGATACTAAATAACAAGGGGACATGCCTGTTTTCAGGCAAGTGCCTCGTTTTGGTTTATTACTTATTAAATAAACACAACAGAGTGAAAAACCAAGAAAAAACTGTAATTAGACATTTAGATGGGGAGCAGCATTCGTCAAATCAATCAGATGTTAACAATTTTCTCAAAAGGAAAAAAAACTGACTTGATAGCTAAAGTGGTAATTTTTCTGCTGCATTTGGAATTCTGAGGTTTGTGACATACTCATATAACGTTGTGCTGCTGTAAACCAGTTGGAATTATTAGTATTGTGTGTTTACATAAACAGTATATATAACGTACAAGTACTTCCCCAAACCCATGGGTAAGTTAATTACCCATTTAACCCACGCGTGTTAATCCCCACTTTAAAATCATGCTATTTTGGACTCTGTTGCCACCAGAGGGCAACAGAACGCTGTAGCAAGCAGCTATAATTACCAGGGTACGCGGAGACCAGAAACTAAACACCCACTGAAATCAAACTCCCTGTTATAACAGTTCTCTGAGGGCTGGAAGAAAAGTGTCTGAGCAAAGCTGGCTACCAGAGGTGGGACTGTTACACCCTGACCAAAGCTCCAATTTCTTTATAAGCCTTTCTGTATATTATGCTTCTGTATTGTTTAGTTAAGTCATCATTTTGGCTTTGGAGGTTCCATTTTAACTGACTGCAGTATGGCTTCCAGCACCAAGTGTTTAAGATGTTCAGGCCATGCCAGTACCAGCACAACTTCCACTTCTGACGATGCACACTAGCCTTTTGTATTGTTTTAACTGGACAAGAAGACTTCATCTCGTAGCATACAACTAACATATAGCTGAATCCTAAGTTCTACAACCCTTTATCTGCTCTGTATTTTGAACTAGACTAAGCAGCCAGTGAACAATACAAAGAAATACCATTAATTTTTATTTTCTTCAATAAGGTCAATATGAGTAAAGCCCAAAGGAGAAAATTGGCTTTGGACAGAAGCTCCCTCTCTCAATCCAGAGTACTCTATACATACAAATTTGCTCTCTACGTACCACATAAACTAACTAGAAAACTCGGGGATATCAATGTTTCAGAGGGAGAAGTCAGTGATGGCAAGAAAAAAAGTGACAGTTTTCAGTCTATCATAATTGTCAGTATCTGGAATGAAGGAACTTTGTACTTTGTTGACAGTATTGACTTTCCAGTACTTTCTGCCTATCTATGTGAGTAAAAGTGTATTGCTCTCACCTGGATATATTAGAACATCAGATGTGCCATTTCCAAGAACAAAGCCAAGTATCTGCTGAGGAGGACCTGCAAAGCCTGCATTCTGTTGGCTCCCTTTCGTGCCAACAGATAGACACTCTGGAATCAGAGGTTGTGAAGGTCCTGAAATGAGTGCAGAGCAATTACTCTTCTGTTTTTAAAGGCTTCTGGCTTCTAAAGGTTTCCAAGTTAAACAAAATATCCTTCTGGCAGCTTCTGGGCAAATATTCCCAGTGGACAGTTAATGAACCTGAATTCATAGGCTCACACGAAGTCCACAAAATCCATTATTCAAAAGATCTTAATAGGTATGATAAATGTGAAATACAAGGGATTACCCAGCTTTTAGTAACTACTGGTTTTTTGATAGTCTAAAGGGAAATCCTATTAATATAACGAATGGTGCCTAAGGCAAAATCTGTAAATGTATGGACCAGAGACCCAGAAGAGAGGAAATGTATAGATATTGTGCACCTGAATCAATTAACCATCTTTTGCACTACATCTTTCCCACATAACTGCACATCATGCTGCTTTACAAGCAGCTAGCAAGGATCCTCCTTCTGAACCTGCACTGGGAAGTTTTTTTGATGATACAGTGCTTGCAATTCAATCAGCCATAGTTCTGAGCTTCTCTAAGTGTGACAATTTCTTTTGCTCCTTTGTGCTGTTTCAGCTATCATTACATCAAGATTTCTAACATATCCACTACTTTTTGGTTCCTTTCCAGCATAGATTTAACAGTGAAAGGTGCTGAATTCTGTCTTTGTCATTAGCACTTGCCAGTGTACCGTGAGCACCCACTGCTACTCAACATTATCAAGGCAAGGCGGCTACACAGCCCATCACTTGGATTAGTATTCAGGTTTTACAAACAAAATTCCAACCTAGATTTTTCTTTACTGCTACAAATACAGTTGTCCTCTGGATAGCCCCTGGGTGAAAGGAACTAACCCAAAGTTTAGGAATGAAAATTTTGTGATTTCCTATTCTTAAGACAAGCAAGTAGTTATTTAGATTAGCATACAGCAAAAAACTGCCTTCTCTTATTTATTAACCTGCACTTCACCAGTTAAATGACTCACTGTTTCATTAGGGGCTTTTAATTTCCCTTGAATATTTTTCATTCTTTTAGTGAGTGCCATACTTTCAGTGCTCAATTGAATCAGCTGCCATGCTTGTTTTCCCCACCATTGTTCATGGTCAATAACCAGATTTATAAGAGAATTTTCCCCCTGTATAAATCAACCAGTGTACAGCTGCACACCCGTAGCTCTACTGTACATACCAGAAATTATGTAACTCCTTTCCAATGCATCAGCAGCAAGAAGAGAAAAGGACATGTGCTGGTTAGTTAGTGAGGTGGAGCTAGCTGGATGGGTGTTCAGAGGCGTATCAAGGAAACTGCCGTTCCCTGCAGACACTGCAGGGACTTCCACTTGAGAAAAAAATATAAAGAAAGGCAAACCAAAAGAAGAAAGTTATTTCATTGCTAGAAGTTAAGGGGGCCAAAGAAGAGGTCTCAAGAGATATCATAAACCATTTGAATCTGATCAGCTGTGCTTTGATTTTCCAAAAGTAAAACCAATTCACAACAGCTTTCTGAAATATACTCCCCATCTAGGTTTATCTGCATTAATATAGTCAGAGGAGATCAGGTACTGTTACAGCTAGCTGCAAACAGCTGGGCAAATCTGAAGTTGAATTCCACTCAATTTCTTTGAAAGAATCTCATCCTTGGCTTACCACTCTGAACTTTAATACACATTAGCCTCTTTACTGCACATGTTCTTACACTTCTGAAGACCTGATGCATTTCCCTTTGCAGGATCATTCTGTGACACTCATTTTACGACAGGTTAAATAAATTCCTGATTTTGTTATGTAGCTCATCTTTTTGTCAATTAGCCCAGTATGTATACTACCTTACATATATATTCCTTCCCTCAGCACCCTCAATGGGTCAGTAAGGAAAAGAGTCTGGTAATATTCTTAGCACATTCCACCTATCAAGAAAAGGATAGGTGCAGCTTTACAAAGCACCTGACAGCTCTGTGATGATACTATAGACTGAAATGCAAATCCTGTAGGGTGAGACATTTTTACTGGTTTGGTTTTCTTTCTAAATCAGGAATTAATGTATCATTTCCTTAATGAAAACTCTCATTGTTAGTGTGCTGTAAATGAAGGCTCAGTCTCCCTCCTTCCTCCTGAAATCCACACAAACATTGGAAAAACAACTTGGGTCACAGCCCCAGTGCATGTGTGTATTCTCGATGGATTTCATCCAGCCTATGCCAGTTCCTTGAGTATTGCTGGGCAATTGTCAGGCTGAATTTTGCTGAGAGGCAGTCCCATAATCCAAGCATTCTCTGCATGGTTCTCTAGGTTACACATGCTGGTTTTGGCTGCCCACCCTGATATGCACATGGCCAATCAGGTTTCACACAGTCAGAGCTCCTCTCAGGAGGCATGCTAACATACAATAATGCATACATCAGTTCAAAACACAGTATGATATATTCACCCAAAGATGGTTGCTCTTACATGGATTTTGCAAGAGTATTTTGATGGTTTATCTGTGCCTGAGACACCCATTTAGGCTCCAGACTAAGAATAAGAATTCTAGCACCCGTTTACACCTAGGAAACAAATTGCAGCCTGTCTGCTGGACACAGGTACTGCCCTGCAGGTGGTCAAACAGCATGCAGCACATTGACACTTCCCTTTCTCTCATGCTTACTTTGGTTTAAAGAACTTTATAGCATGGGCTGGGCCAAGAAGCCGTCTCTTCACAGTTACTATTTTCACTAGGATGTTTGACTAGATTTCTGGGGGGTGACATGCTTAGAACAAAGAGGATCAAATATAGGAAATAACAAACCATGGCCTGGGTCACATTCCCCATCATAAACAAAAGGTATACATAATAAAAACAACAAAATTTGACCCTGACCCAATCCTCCACTGTTTTGCTTTCTTCTCTCAGATTTTAGACATATTTAGAGAAGTTCAACTAGGCCTCATCTGATGCTAAGGAAGTAATTTTTCTATCACACATCAGGAACATGTGCTTCTGAAGCATAAGGATCCAGCGGTTCCCAGGCTATGATGTAGTTGGTCCTAAGATGCAGTTTAATAGTTACTATTAAGAGGACACAGATTTGTTGCATCATAAATTAGTCAAGATGCATAAGAATGTGATTCTACAACGATTTCTACTCTGCTGGAAGTAAAAACATAAAAATGCATGATGATGCTGTATCATCAAATACCTAACAGAGGATGAGACTTTGGAACATAAGACAATATATGTTCAATAATATTTTCCTATTCAGCCAACAACTTACCTATTTTCCTGTATTTGGGTTCTGAAGCATCAGACCAACTCTCTGCAGAGCCTAAGAACGCTGAAAGAGAAGTGATGATAAATGACAAAAATTGAAGCAGTTTGGTAACTTTAAGTTTCCACCATGGAAATTTATTTTAACCTTTCAAAGCAGAATGAGATGTTATCAGTTTCAATTCAGCTATTTCAGAATTGTTTGGGGCCAATATATAAAATACGAATGTGAGAAGCCTCGTATTATTTCACTCTAACTGTGAAGTTTCAATTAGGCTACAGATTTTTGTGCCAGTAATTAAAGATTTTGCTGCTGCTCTTGATATTGAAGAGAAAATTGTTCAGCTAATGCTTGCTAAGCGATAGAGTCACTGAAAACAAAGTTAACACTGTCACACAGATGAAGGGAAGAAATACAACATACTTAATGTCATGCTACAGGACAATAAGCTCTGCAAATTGTAAAGAATGTATTTGTGGGAGTTGTTTTTACTTCCAGCCCACAGAGGGTAAGCAAACTCAGAAGCAGCACATCTGGTTGTATCAGTGAAGAACTACATGAGAGATGCACTGAGGCTGGGTTAAAACCAAAGTGTCGAAATGCAAAATCTGCAGCCTTTCAAACTCTCACTGTTTTTCACTTACTTCGTTTGTGACATTTCTGCACCTTTACATCAGGAAGAATCTCAGTGTTTTCAGCTGCTATTTCATCCAAAATAAGGTTCTCTGCTAAAAATATGTAAAAATGTCAACTTTTGCTCTCCTAGAAAAATTATAGGAAGAGAAAAAGTAACACAAACATACCAACAGGTGGCAAAGATAAAACATGCTCCAATAAAACACATATTCAGATCAAGAGGATTTAGAAAGCCCATGGAGCTTTGAATGCAGGTTCTGTTACCCTGTGTTGGTTTCTGAACTGTGAGGTATTAATCTACTGCCATTAATTCAGTGGCTAATAAACACTTCTCAATGCTTTAGTGATGAGCAAAGGATAAAAGAATAAAACATCACAGCTGTATCACAGCATAATCTCAGTACTAGCAAAGTTATTTACTCATTTTTGGTACAAAAAGGATTAGATCCTTTAAGAGATCATGTTTTGTGTTGTAAGAACTGTGAAGTTATCTGTACCATTCTTCTACTGGCAAATCATTCAGCACTAATATTGTATCTTGTTTCCTCTAAAACCAATATAAATTTTGCCATTAGGTGCAAAAAGCCTTGATTTTTAAACATACCAAGGAACAGTAAAAAGTCAAGCAATTATCTCTGGTCAAGCACTGAATGAAGGAATCATTTACCACATGTATACTACAGCATTGCTGCATTGATCAGGGAGAGAAGTAAAATTTAACATGCTTCCTCAGGCAGCTTTGTGCATCCTGGACAGAAGTGAGCATGCATGAACAGCATTTAAATGCATGATAAGTCCTATGGGTGGTTCAGCTTTAATGAACTTCTGCATACCACCTATGTTGTGCTTAGAATAAGTCAGACTCTAACTGGGGGCATATACTGCACTAGCTGTACATACACTATAGCCAAAGTGATGTGATTGGCAACTGCTCAGAGATAAAACTGCCATCTTTGAGAAAGGCCTGCAACAGTACAGAAAATCATCAAAGTCTGCCATGAAAATCCTGGGATACAGTTTCCAGGGGAAAAGAAGAGTATACCAGATATATAAAAACCTTACTACGGTTCAAATCATGGGGATAAAGTACAGTGCAGATGTTAGCCAGAACACAGTCATGAGCAAAATTAATCTTTGCCACATAAATCTTACCAAAAGTGTCTTCCACCTGCATCTCCTGCTGATCTTGGAGCACATATTCTGCCAATCCAGCTAGCAAGAAGGGGACAAAAAAAAAAAAAAAAAAAGAAAGAAGAAACATAGTAAGGACACGCAGTAATTTCACAGTAAAACTCCTGTAAGCTTACCCTCTTTAACAGAATTCTGCAGAGGTAAATTAAGTTTTTCTTGTAAATTGTTGTTCAGGAAATTAAGAAAATGAAAAAGAAGAAGTTGAGACAGGAAGTATTAAGCAGAAGGAGCCATTAATAGAGAGATTTTCCCCCAACAACCACAAGCTACTGTTAATCTGTTTCCCCACAAAGTACAGGTTTATGTACCCTGGCTAGATCTGCCATGCTTGAGGGACAGAATGCTATGTATATGCCACTGCTTTAGACTGAAAATACAATTCATAAGAAATAGCTATAGCAAGTGACTGGAAAATAAGGATTTAAAAAAGAAAAATTGCTTTCATACCTATTCTAGCATAAGCTTCTTTGGTGGAACAGAGATCCAGTTCATCCCCATTTTCACTGTTTTCCATTGTATACAGGAAATCCATATTGAACTGATCATAGTCACTGGCATCAACTTCAGAATCTAGAAGTAAAAAGGAGAATACATTGGTTCAATGAATACCATAACAAAGGAGTAAAACACAGATCTCAGGACATGCAGAAAAGGTAGATTTGTTACTTCAGCAAAAGGCTTTGGCTCTTCTTTTTATGTTGGTTAAGCAGGAACAGAACTGAACTCTCAGTAATATATCACCAGAAATCAACACTTTTGCTCAACTCTGAGACTTCATCTTTCCTAATAAATAAAACAGTTCTGGAATCCATTCTATGCCATTAAGGCCTATGCACATGGCCCAGACTCATCAATACTATTAAATCTTCTTATTCTTCAGGATATTGTGGTACCATCCAAGACTCCCTGTTTGGAAAAATGCTGGGTCCATGCTAACCTCCAAGCTACTGCTACAAATTGCCTGTAAAGCTGCTAGTTGAACAGGGACAAAACATACCAGAGACCATGCTAACATCTTCACAGCAGAGATACTCAGCTTCTAATAACTGGTGCCATATCCTGACAACATTTACTTTATCTACATCATCTCAGACATTGCTAAGGCTCACAAGTATTCAAAACAGTGAAACATTTCTGGTATAACAAAAGCCATTCCTTGATCCCCAACTCATCCTACATTCATTGAGCAAGTAAGACGATGGGAGTGAAGAAACACTCCTGCAGGTTTTATTAACAGTCAGAAATTGAGAGAACAAAGCTCAACCTGGGAAATAATTAATCACAAAGATGATTCCAGGTTCTGGTCCTCAGTTCTCCACTGATTTGCCCATGTACCTGCTGACACTGGT
>JAVHNF010071678.1:25704-35744 GCA_034783455.1 Micropsitta finschii
TTAAAGCAAGGATGTGAGGTGGTATGCTCCAATTTGGTAATCTCTTACACCTATCAAGCAGAGCTATAGGTCTTCATATCTGGCGTTCATCTGTTATTCTCTTTTCATTACCAATCTCAACCCACACACCGGCTCAGTCATTTAAAATAAGTTCATCTATTGCTCCATCATACAGCAGCACACATTCACTTTCATACTCATGCTGGCAAACTCAGGGGGAGTAGAACATTCCACAGCCTCCACACAGATTCAGGAGGAGAATGTTTGAGATCCAGGGCAACCTTCTAATCTGATTAGCTGTACTTACATGAAGAAACTATCATCTTTATGTCCTAGCCCTTCTGCTTTTTTTTCTAGGCACAGAATCATTAAATCATTGGTCTGTGCCCCCAAAAGCTGTAAAATGGAAACTGGTAATGAAAATTGATGCCTTAGGATCTCAGAAGGAAACAAAATGCTAGTTTGCTTGCAGACTGGCTTCATCACAAACTTACCTAAAAGTCTGTTTTGCAAAGCTTTTACCTTGAAGCTACAAAAGTGTGGACAATGACATTTGACCAGCTTACAATAGGAACACTCACAAATAAACTACTGACTTGAACAATATCCAAACCAAATACATTAATCTCACATGTTGATGAGTGAGATGAATAGTATGTATTCTTAGACTCACTGAGCAGGAAGCTGTAAACATGTAGTTTCAAAACCATGATAGTTTCTGGAAGCAGTCACTATTTTACATACAGGTATGAGCAAAGTTATCATATCATAAGGCCATGTGTTGCTGTATTTGGTTCAGCCACCATGATGAATTGCCATTAGATGGCTATGTAATTGAGAGGAGATGTAATAATTTGTAGCATGATGACTAAACTAATCAAGCATTTTTTAGTGTTTCACTAACCTGCAGAGAAGTCACCTTCTTCATTTCCAGATAACTTAGGATCAAACTGAGTATACAGATGCAATGGATCGATATCACTGTGCAGCAAATCAAGATAGCCATTTTCAGACAGAAATGCTGAATCCATGATTTGCCTCCTGCTGTCTGAAATCAAATTGAAAAACAGTTAGCAATAACAAAACCACTTTTTTCTTTTTTTTTGTCAACCAAAACTACAAGTCCTGCACTTTGGCCTTCTGTTGACAAAATATTGAGATCTTAAGGCTGTGGAACCAGTATTGCTTCACCAAGTCTTGCTTGGGTTACAACTCTGTGTAACTTAAATTTACAGATCCAGATACAGCTTGCAAGGAGACTTACCTATCTTTTAGTCCAGTCAGGGGGTGGGATACTGCAGTCTGACCACCTGGACCAAAAGTGCCAAGTACTGAATAAGTCACAAGTCCTGTATCTTTATCAGGATATAAATAATGCAAGCGCAAATCCAGCAGGTACTGGGGAAAATGAGAAGACTGCAGTGAAGAGGATGGAAGCGGAATCCCATTTGTTACCATCACGACAGTTTCTTCTAAGGGAAGCAGCTTCTGTCTGGGATGTTACACTCAGTTCCTAAGCCCTGGAGGTGGCACTAGGAGACATCCCCTCAGCACAAGAAGGTACGGTGAAAGGTAGAACACTTGTTTTGTGTAATTCTTTTCCAGACAATAGTTGATTGTGTACAGAATAGCATGGTCACTTTGGGAATTAGTTTCTTGTAACAGGCTGCTTACTGACAATTTGGAATCTCTCACAATTATTTGTTAATTAGTTTTCTTTCCCCCTCAGAACTCATACCTACCTGTGAGTTGGGAATTGCTGCAGCCTTTCAAGCAGAGTGCCATACAGTATTCAGACAAATCTGACTGATCAAAGGTGCTCCCTGCTCCAGTCACCTATGTTTATATGAGAACTGCTTTTACTGCTACAGTTACATTTCTCGATAAAGGTTATCTCTTCCTCCACTTCATTTTAAAACCCTTATATGTCTTTCCAGTTACTAGAATAAGCTTCCATGCACTACAATAAGCTCAAACATTCCTTCTGGATATTCTACAGCCAGTGAAATAACACTACTTGTTGGTCATTTGTCACCTTTACCAAACTATTTCAAAGCCAAATATTGGCTCCTCGGTGTTTACAGGTCACTAATATGAATGCCACCTGCACTGGTGATCCAAGAAGTTTAGTCCATAATAATGTTAAAACGCCAGCATGAAATGAACGACCAGCAGAATTTCCAGGCCATATCCTCTTAAAAAAAATGGTGCTGACACACCATGAAAAGTTTCAGTTTGGCATCAAGCACTATAATCTGCAATGTACAATAAATATAACACAGCTCAAATATTCTGCCTTTAGCAGAGTGCCATCAATAACTCTGGTTGCACATGCCTAATTTCTCAAGGTGTGTAAATATGGAGCAATCTCTTGTACCATGAAGCCTACCTGCAACATGATGAAAGAGAAATACAGCTAACACTGCAGCTCTGATTAAAGAGGGGCAGAGCAGACCTAGTCACACACCACTACATGCAGCTTTGTTATAGACTAATCGTCATCCCTCTTACTCCTCTACAGTGCTGTTCTGATGAACAGCTTAAAAATGGACCTCTCCATGTTCTGCTGCAGAAGATGGCAGAATCTAGAGCCTTAACTTAGAAGAAGATGGACACAATGAAGTTCCACAAGTAGAAATAACCTACACTCAGGTACTTCTCCTTTCTCATGCAGTGGCCTCATTATGCTACCAAGATTACAAAAATATTATATTATTGCCTGCTGTGCTATAAATGGAAAGCAGAAGTTGCCAAATCTGCATAAGAACCAAGAATGAGGTTATAAACATACCAGATTAAATTTTCAGTTTGTTGCAGCATTTTGCTTTGCCCTTTCCCTTGCTAAATGAACATTAAATCCTTTCAGAATGTCAGGTTGCCAGTATGTGAATAATTCTGTTGAAGCACTACCTCAGGGTCAGTATAATTTTGGGGTTAGAGACAGAGAAGTAATTGGGCAGAAGCTGTAAAGAGAATGCAAGACAGACAAATGCATCATTCCAGTGGCAGTCAACTGCTTGATTACAGCAAACAAAGGCTAAATCCTACAGAAAGAGACTAAGTAGGCAAACTTAATCTTCATGTAAATATTAAGCTTTAATTAAGTCATAGTCATAATATTGTCCCCAAAATCACAGTTATTTGTCTGGTGCACAGGGAGCTGATTAATACCCAAAGTTGAGATATTTGTTTATTCTGTGTCTATGCAGAGGTGGGTGTTAGGTGGTAACTCCACAAAGCCAGCACACCCTCAGTCTGCCAGTTACCTATTTCCATACATTTCAGTGAGAATCAGGGTTTCCTATATACATAGATAGCATTATATATCTATAATATATATCTTGGCTTCCATATTCTCTGTCTGTGTTTAAAGACACAGTACATATTTATTTCACTATGCACATCCAGTGAGTAAAGATTTCTGTGGGCAAGGGTCTCCTATCTCAGGGGGTGTGATTTTTAGTATTATAATGAACCAAGTTCCTTTAGGAACACAGTTATCTTCTGTTTTGCTAGGGCTTTCAAAATTACTCCTGCCTTCCTAATCTGCCTGAAGATTACTCTTCTGTTACTCTTCTTCTGATCAAGCTGGTTCATTTATTATCCTTCTCCCTTTCCTCAAGGTCTGTCAGCTTGTAAGAAAACACTGGTTTTCCTTGCTACCTGCTACTCTAAAGACAAGATTTTCAAGCTTCCACACACATAGTCCTTTAAAATAAATAAAAAATAAAATCATAACTTCTTCATTGACAGATAATAGTAAGAGCTTTTGTTAATTTAAACCTTTCTTTTAATAGCATTTCCCTGTGGATAAATACATAAGTAATGCAAAATGTTTTCAGCTTGCCAGTGACAAGTCTAGCTAGAGAGCTAATAATTAGGATATAGAAAGTGTTATAGCCCAGGATCATAGGAGTAAGGGAAACATAGCCTTCCACCTTAAGAAGAATGAAGACTGCCATTCTTTCAGGAATGAAAAAATGGAGTATTCATCTCTTTTGTTTCACAAGTCTGAATGGGCATCAGCTTACTCTCCTTTTTTTTTTTATTACTTTGGTTTGACACAGATCTATACCTAGCTGGATTTGGGATGCCGCAATTTCTCTCTGCGGCTGAACCAACAAATTCCTAATAACGGGTGTGCTCCGTGCTTTGCTGCATTAAAATCATGGTGCAACCATGGAAAGCACCGTGTCCAAGGCTGAAGTCAAAAAGGAGTTTTTGAAAGGTGAAAGCTTCTGCACTGAGAGACAGAGGTAAGGAGACTGACACCTCTTGGACAGTGAGTGCTTTGCTGCATGTAGTAACTGAAGCACACAAAATGAAACCAGACAAAATTGGTCTTGTTTACAACAGCAGCTCCTCTCCCAGGGCTTCTCTTTTTTTCTCACAGCATTTTCCAACAGTCTCCTGGCTGGGACCAAAGATGAGTAAGCTCTATGCTACCCAGCACTTTCCCTGTTGTTTCAAGCACGCTTTTAACTTAGTTAACTGACAATACATTCTCTATGGGGTCCCTTACCCCTGCCAAAACGGGTGTTTGGCATGTTTTCACTTCATCAGAAGACTAAAATATTTCTGTAGCAAATTCTGCATAAGGGCTGTGAAGACGAGAGCCAGCTCACATCTGGAGGAAGACAGACCCTGCATAGACCTGCAAGACAAAGTCCTGGAGTCCCCAGGCGTGTCTTTGCCCTCCTTTGTGGCAGGCCTCCACGCACAAAGTGCAGATGCTGAGTGGCGGAAGGCAGGATGTACTTACGAATGTATTTCCATTAATGTATTTTCCTTTATTGTTTGGACACTGGTTAAGACAGACTTTTTGCTTTAAATCTTTAAATAAAACCTCCTTTCTCCTGCATTTGGTAGCCTGTGTTCTTAAATCTCTGCAATGATTTAGTGCATCCATAGCAAGGTTTCCACTCATGATGCATTTGGTTTACTGTTGTATTCTGCATATACAGCACAACAATATGATTCACTTCCAAGGTTCTCTATAGCTTGTTTTCAGTGCTCTTTTAGAGTCCAAGTGATACCATACGAATTAAAAATACTGGAAAATTAGTAAAAGAAATAGTGAACATCACCATACCAGGACAAAGAATCTGGTTAAAGAAGGAAGAGGTATTCACTTAAATCATATACAAGTCTTAAGAGTTAGACAGGGCAGTTTAGATTTCTAAAGGTAAGGAAGGTGATTGCAGTTTCTCATTTTGCCCCAAATAATTTGATTTAAACATGTCTTATATTTTAAAGGATCAACACGTTAAAGATTCCTGCAATGGGGTCTGCTACTTACTAGCTGTTCTCTAAGAGAACAAAGAAGGTTTCTATAGACAATAATGTAACATTTACTCCAAAAATAATGTGGGTGCTTCTGAGATTTGTTAGGGGGTTTCCTTCCCAAAGCTCTGTTGACATCTGAACTGACAGGTAATAAAATAGTCTCCCACATGAGTATAGAGGTTAAGAAAATGAAAATATCTGAAGCCAGTTCAGGAACAGAGGAAATCCCCTCCTCCTCCCCAGAATTTAATTTTTCTATCAGTTTAGGAAGCTGAGGATAATTCATAGAAAAGAGTAGTAGTGCCACGCAAATCACATATTTTTCAAGCAGAGGATGATGTAACATTACAGCTCCAAGTCCTGCATTAAAACAAAATAAGAGTGGGACTGCAGTGAAGACAAGAGGTCACAAATTTAAACACAAAGATTGCTGAAGAAATGTTACTTTCTTGCAGCACTCCAGACTAAGTGCTACACATGAACCTGGATGAAGCAAGCTGACAAGAAGCGGGTGTTACCAAACTCTAAATAAGGAGTCCAGCGAAACACTGGCACTTGGAGCTTAAAGTTCAATGACATCAGCTACCAGCTACAGTTTTAAAGCCTTTTAAAATTTTGTTAACAACTTTAGAAAATCTTCTCTCTTCTTTTGTGCCACCCAAGGGTTATGTCATTGTGCACAACACACGCCATAAGGCAGGGATGTGCTTTTTGGCTTCTGCTGCAGGCAATGTCTTGGGGCAATGTTCTCTGAGAGGTGGGCAAGCCAGCAATGAGGAGGGATGAAGTGCCCTCCAAGCTGTCACCTGTTTCCCTTTCCTCTCCCCAAACCCACCACTAACAATTCCTTCGCTCCACAGATATCAAACAGATTTTGCTGTCAGAGAGTGCCTCATTATTCAGAAACTGCAAGTAATGGTGCTCAGGTTACAAAGAACTTAGTTATGATGAACTTAGAAGGTTTTAGTTTCTATTTCAGATCTTTGAAAAGCTTATACATCTGAAAAGCATTTAACTTTTCCTGTTGTATTACCTGATTTCACAAAACATACTACTTTTACCGACAATCTTTACTGTGCCAATGTAGTGTTATATTCCATGGGCTTTATAGTCTAAAAAGAAAGAACAGAGATGATGCTGAAAACAAAGCTGCCCTATATCCTGCCACATTCTCCTTTGTCTCCCTTAGAGAGGAGTTTAAAGAAGTCAGAAGAAGTATAAATATCAGGTAAAAGGAACTTCTGCCTTTCAATGGACTTAGCTTTATAGAGACCAACACAATAGATAAAAGAAACGTTATTAGTTTTCCACTGGAGGCAGCTGAGTTCAGGCAGACTAATAATGTACTGTCCTGCAGGTGTCCAGTTGTGATTTGAGAGCAAAATTTGCCTTTTCATATCCAGTATCACCTCATGTGCCACAGCTGTGCTGAGCTCTCCTATCCCAACAGTAAGATGAGATACAACAGCACAGCAGACACCTTGCCTACATTTGTACTCCAAGACTTTTTTCATGACAGAATCTCAGCCCTCCTAAATGGGAAAATAAAGCTCTGAGGAAAACAGTGGAAATAAATGAGCTTCTTTCAATGATTTTTAGTTTCACTTTCTATAGGAGCAACTTGTATACAAAAAAACAAGTACATTCTTAAAAAAAGACTGAAACTACAGCAGCCTTTTGAGCAAGTAACAGGGCTAGCCACAAAGAGAATAATTCAAAATTCTCCAAAATCTCATCTGCATTCAGACTTCACCTTACTAATATTTCAAGCAACATGATGCCAGATGCTGACACACTGTAGTTAACAATATCTACAGAAGGTAAGATAAGAAGAATTTACCCCATTCAAGAGTTGAGAAAAAAACTGACCTCAGAAAACAGGATAGTTCCTCTTCTTTTACTCTGGATTCACTACCAGAATATGAGGAGAGCTGCTATTACTGCCCAGGGCTTATAGAAAGTGACACCAGAAAGAAGGAAATGAGCCAGACCAGTCACTGCAGAAAAATGAAATACACAGGGGGAATTCCAAACAGGAAAATAAAGAGGAACCTCCTTTCTAGCAATCTTTGTATAATAAGCACTCTTACCTTTACCGGTCACTTGTTAGTGCTGAGAGCTTGCGCTTGTCACTAGTTAGGAACAGATTGATTTATTTGGTTGAAAACTAAAACTGGATAAGAGCTGGTGGTAACCATTTCTGGTGGTCCCTAGAATTCTTCCTCTCCTTTTTTATTCCAGTTCAAATCTGTCCAAAATCATGCTGTTAAACAGTCCATCAGTGAGAATAAAGCAAGCAGTGCAGTAAGAATAAAGCAAGCAGCATGCAGACACTGTTACCTTGCAGCTCCGTTTGTTGAAACAGAAGTGAAAGTATTTCTTTCACAAGTTCACAGACTACTGATCCGAAATCAGTTTAGTGTCTTGAGCAAGCGTTTCTTGCCATTGGTCCAAATGACTAGTAGAATGTTCTATGAAACAGGAGCTCATAAATCTTGTCTGGCTAACACATGGTGTTCAAGGTTTGCTTGTAGCAGCATCTGACAATGTTTATTCATCCAGTCATCACTTACCCTGCCAGTGTATGACAAACAACCTTCTGAAAATCAAGCTCATTCACAAGCATTCCTGCCATGATGCCTATAGCTGTTTCTGGGTGGCTCAGCAAGCTTATTTGACTATTTTTGTGGTGGGCTTTTGTTGTTGTTGTTCTTTTGCTTGTTTGCTTGCTTGCTTTTGGGTTGTTTGGGTTTTTTTTCCCTAAATCATGCACAGACCTACACAAATTAGAAATTAACTATGAAAGATAATATATTGTCAAGCAAGCAAATACTTTCTGTAGTGTTATTCCATTGGCTCTAACTTAAAGCAAAAGTTCCACCAGAGTCTGAAGGGGAAAGGAAGTGGGATTTGGAGAAGTCAAAGACATGCAGGACTTGCTGCTTCAGTAATGTAAGTTTTTAATCAGCTACTTCATAACAAATGGCTTCTGCACAAGGCAGCAGGTCATATAAGCAAAGCAGCTGCTGACCTGTGCAAACCTTTTCCCTTTGCAGAGGTTATCTGCTTCCATCATGTTCTATGGCTCCCCAAGAAGACAAAAAGCTTTTCCCATCCCAGGAGTAGCTGGTCTATTCTCAGTATTTAAAGAGGTATGGAGCCCAGCCTGCAATGCAGAGCACTAGTCTCTTTGGGCTTTCTAACCAGCCAGGCAGCTGTGTTCTTGGAATTCCTCTATGCACATTGGAAGAAAAGCAACATTTCAGTATAACAGCATTCAGAGCAGAAAATAATGAAATGCTGCACAAATACAGATTTCTGTATTTTAGTGCTCTGTTTTGATAGAAGACAATAATACAATCACTGTATAAGAGATTCCTACAAAATTTAAGAATTTTGGTTAAGGTTATTTCTTAGCCCTAGTCTAATGTGCAGCACAACCCCACAAATTATAAACTCCTTTACATGCCCTGTAGGCAGACTTCTTTACCACCTTTTGAGGCTGTAATCCTCATGAGGTGATCTATATACTGCAAGAATGAAAGTTTGAAGAGCAAAATAGCTCAGCTGTTTACTGTGATTCTATCTGTAACAGTAGCAAAGGCTGCTTGTCCACTTTTGGTACAATAGCCATAGCTCCTTAGAAACTGAAGAAAGGAATTGCTGGAGCAAATCAGAGTGCTGGTTCACCTATGATTCTATCATCTAGTGGACTACTCTATAAAGATGGTCTTATAGACAACAGGAAAATCAGTCTACAAAAACATCAGGTTGAGACAGCTGAGAACTGCTTTAGCTTCTCAGGTGACCACCAGCTTCTTTGCTTCAATGCTTGCTGATATGCTGCCCTACTGCAAAAGGAGGAAAGAGAATGTATTGGTTAGTATTGGAAGCACTGCAAAACAGATGTCAATGGTGCACTTTATAGGAGAGGGGAAGCTGGGGTATTTTTTCCAAAAATTGTAAAGATCTGTTTTGTGGTAGAAAAAATAGTTGCAGAACTGTTTGTAAGTAGTTAGTGAGAAACCTGCTGATATAAATCTGTTCCTGACAGGAGTTTTCTTTGCAAGACTTTGTCAGAGTGAAACAATGATTGAACAGAGGCTGAAAATTTAACAAATTTAAAAAATAAAGTCAGAAATCAATTTCCTTCAAGGGAAGCTGAAGTCTTTAATACAATTGAGTCACTTCTTGGTGAATTAATGTTCCACCTTTTTTAAGTCCATCTCTACTACAAAAATCTAAAGAACAGTGACAAAGGTTGAACAAGTGATGGATTAAGACTATTGCTTCTTCTGATGAGCTTCCCTCTGTCATGTCTCAAATAAGTGCAGACAGAGTCAGGCATGATAGGACCAAGATCTTTGAACAGAGATTTTAGGTGCTACCATTACAGAAATGAGAAGGAGCAGATACCTCATCAAGCATTTCATGGATTTAATTAAAAGTAGAAACCTGACTATATATACTCCCAGCATAAGTGACACCAGGTCTCTTACTGTGATATTCTACATTTAAAATACGAAATTTTGGCATTAACTTTAATGTGTGCAATAATAGGGCTAAAATTGTCCACGTCAGTATTTTATCCTATTGTGAGCTATCTTAACTTCTTTTCTCTTGTACTTTCATCCATGCCTTGAGAAGTGATTTCCAATACTGTATTTCAAAAGAGAAGAAAAAAATTTACACTCCTCACCATGTTGCAGCTCAAGGTCCTTCTACCTGTTTCACAGGACTACCCCAATGTTCAC
>JAVHNF010071681.1:9222-22632 GCA_034783455.1 Micropsitta finschii
GTATTCACAGTTTGCTTAGCTGAGTCACGTCACTCTGAAGCTTTAAATAGCATCATCAGAGCCTGGTAGAGGGATCAGGACACAGTGTTTCTGTAATGACATGCCAGCCAAGGGCAAAAGTGCTTTGTGCAGCTCCATATTTTAAAATTCTGTGAAGAAGGAGTGTCAGCGGCTGAAAGAGGTGTCTGAAATGCCTGCCTTGTTCCTGTAAGGGAGCTCTCCTGATATAGTCAAGTTTTATTTCTGTGTTGCTGAATAGTTGTAGCTTTAACAGTGTGGTTTGTCCAGGTTAGATTTTGTGTGTGTGTGTGTGTATGTGGATTATGGATAGCTTCTGGCTCTCAGCTTTTCTTCACTTAGAATTAATCCTTCCAGAATGAAAATCTGAGAGTTGGTCTTCTTGTAGTCAGCCTGGACAGGTTTTCTCATGACCAGTTCACTTTGCATAGTCAGCGTGAACCTCTAAAAGGATGCTTCTGAGAGCTACAGCAGGTCAGATTTCCTTACAGTGTATCACTAGTTCTTCAAGCCTCAGTTGTTTACAAATCATGGGGGAGCTGCATATCTCCCATGTGGTTTTGTGTTTGCCTTTTCTTCTAGGATACCACCAAATGAGTCTTTTAAATGACAGTGATAATTTGCACAATGTCTCATTTTTAACATTTTCTAGGGCATGGTTTTGTTCAGTCAGGCTTAAGTCAAGATTCAGTAAGCCTGAAGGAGGCTTTTTAAACCTTTCAGATGCAAAACCAAAACAAGAATTTTAGCAAGGAACAGCAGTAGGCTGCAGTAAATAAGACTGGAAGGTCTTGGGAGAGGTGAGAAAGACCTGTGAATGTACTGGAGGCTGAAGCTAAGCCTGGAGGGATATTTAGGTGTTTTCATCTTTTGCCTTTGCAGTCCTTATTTGCAAGTACATGATAAGCCTTTAGTAAAACAGAGGGACAGTATTTTGGGGCATGGTTTTTCCACTGCTGCTTGCTGGTCCTACCAGCTTGGATTTCTTTAACAAGTCAACTTTATAAGGCTGTACAGAGCTCTTGAACTAGTTAGCTCTGTTTAGCTTCTATTAGCCTGTGAAAGAACAAAACAGTGAATGCAGTTTTGTATTTGTACTTGATTATTCATCTTATTTCTTCACACAGACTTATAAAAAAACTAGAAGTACCATCAGTATCTTGTTAGACTTGTTAGATGTCAGACCTGTTCTTTAAGGATATCAGAAATGGTGAAATCACCACATTTCATGGAAGTATGTTCTAGTAGATGATCATCTTCCAGCAATAAGTACGCACCTTGTTTCCAGCCTCAGTTTGGCCAGAGCCCAGACATTAGCTCTTGCTAAATATTTTTCTAGTACCTTAAAAGCCATTGCATAATCACCGTTTCTTCACTAGGACAGTTTTTAAAAAATATACCAAGGTTAGATCACAGCCTTCTTTTTGTCAAACCAGTAGATTCAGTCCTCCAAGTTCTCATAAACAAAAGAAAACCAAACCCAACCTTTATTTGCTATATGGAGCTGTATCTCTGTTCTTGCACTCTCCAGCTCTTTATTGTTCCTTTTTCAAATGCAGACTCCAGTGCCCTTTCTACTATAGCTATACACTGAAATGAACATTGGTTTGTTATTCTTCTGTTCTTACATATAAATGACATCCCAGTTTCTATATACAGAATCCATTGTCCTCATTTGCCATTACCGACTTCTGCTGAGTTGTTTGTCCTCTGTGAGCTCATGACTTAGTGTTTTCAACATTAGTCTTCCCTTTTGTAGGGGGTAGTAATTCGTAACATACATTTGTCATTCCTTTAATCATAACTTCATGCCTCAGCACGTTAGAATTATCTGTAGTTAATCAGACCAGTTTATCAAGCAGGTCAGATCATTCTGCAATATGATTGCCCTATCCTCAATATTACTCAGCACTCCATCAATCTTTGTTCTACTGCAAATCTAGACAGTCAGGATGCTGTGTTTATTTCCAAATCACTCACGAAAACGTTGAATAGGGTTTCAAACTGGTAAAGTCTTAAATATTCCTCAGAAGAAAACTTTTTTCAGTGATATTTTCCACTGAGGACTAATTCTGAACTTAGCTAACAAGTTCTTAGCCTTAGTAACATACAGTTTTTCTCAATCTTTGCCTTACAAAATCTTACTATCTTTGCACAACAGACTACAAGTAAAAAAATCTTCAGTTGCAGGATAGAACAAAATCAGTTTTTTCTTATTAAGAAACCCACTATTTATTTTACACTTGGCTTTCAGAAGGTAGTTTAGGCTTACCAAAACTGCTCAGCAACTTAAAGGGAACCTCTGGCTAATGCTAACCCCAGAAAGACTTTTTTTCCATTCAGTCATTTTCCATTGCCAGTTTGCTATCCTATGCACTTTACTTTTGGAACACCCTATAATTGCTTTGAGATCCTTTACAGCTTTACTGCACTCTGGTCTTTGAAAGGCAGCTCCAGTACCCTGGTTTGCAAGATCAATGCATCTATAGGAACAGCGCACTTCAGTTTTGGCAGTACCCCAGTATTAACTCCAGTGCTTACCTAAAATAAAGAAATTAAAGAAGAATTTCTGTGTATAATCCAAATACAAATTTGAGTTTTGCAAAGCTTAATAGAAATGTAAAAAAAAAATAAATCAGAATTATATCTATCTTCGTTAAGATCAGCTCCTGCAAGTTTTCCTGGCCCTTTTTCCTGCCCTTTTTCCTGGCTATAGGGTTCTTAAGCTGTTTACCAAACCATATGGCTAAACATTCAGTTTATATGCAAGTCATGTAGGCCCCTTACTTCCTTTATGGAAAGGGTGTCAGCCATCATTTTTACTCCAAATCTCCTTGGAGTTTTTATACAGACACTTATACGCACACACAGTTTGGCTGGGTGGAATTATCTGCTGTCCAGACAGCAAATTGTATTAGTTAATGACTATTCTAAGCCTAACTAATTAGACAGCATCAATCATTTTCAGGGAAAACACTCCCTTGTGCGGCAGAGTGCAATTTTCAGTGCATAATTGCTTCATATGCTGAAACTTGTATTTAATATAAACATTTGTACATTAACAAATGCTGTATAAAGTATATGAAATATTAAAAAGAAGAATGTATGCAACTTGAAACTAACTCTTGACTTAAAATAGGTATTGCAGTCAACCACTTAAGGGATGATGGAGGATTTAGTGTGTATGACTGCCAGCCCACATTTTGAGGATTATCAAGAGAATCAAGACTGGTAATACATGTTAATGGACTTTTAATTAATTATGCCCACTATTGAAATGACAACTAAGGTAAACAATCTACTGGTACCTTGTCACATCACTCTTGCTACTTCTGAAAACTGGCACAATATTGACTGTCTTTCAGTTTTCCGCAGTTCAATAGTATCCCAAGAATTAAATAGCTGAACCATAGACAGTCAAGAATACTCCTAGACTATGTTTTTGGAACTAATTGGTAAGAATGATCTTGATTCTGTCTTAATATGTGTTGTGAAGCAATTCACAATATGCACCCATGAAACACGTTTCTTCTTTCCCAACACAGAACACAAGTGTTTTATTAGCATTCTCGCTTTCACTGCATCATTAGTAATTATTTTGCTATCTCTGTGAAATAGTAAGTATAGACTTTTTATCGGATTTTGCTTTTTCTTCACACACATTTCCTTTATATTTGCACATATTTATATATATGTATATATATGTTTCCTATTGTCACCCTTGGACTTACTATGTTTTTTCTGTATTTTGTAAGTAAAAGAAGTGATATCTTCAGTTTTCAGCCAAAATTATGCAATTGGGATAGCTGATATCATACCACTGAGATTTCCTCAGCTGCAGCAGAACAGGCAGTTATATGTCCAGAGACATCTTTTAGCCCACCCTGACATTTCCCACTGTTTTTTTTTTTAGCATAAAGCTGCAATGCTAAGCCTTCAAAGCAATAGGAATTTCTCTTTGTCAATCACAGCATTTTTTCACCAATGGCTAGACTGACTTTATCATTGTCTTAGACTTGTGGAAATACAGGGAATAGCTAATTTTCCTTTCATGCCGTATCTGTATGATGTGATCTAATGAAGTAGATTTCAGCCATTACACCACATAGGATCAAAATATTGAAACCATGTGAAGGTAGCATGCAATAGCTGTTTAGACAGGTTTCCACATGCTGTAGTAACATATGACAGCCTTATATTTATTATAATGGATATTCAGCAACATTTGCCGCTACAGATCTGTCTTTCTTTAATCTGTGTTTTCTTGACCTGACCTAACAGTCACGCTTGTCTTTGATGTCTGAAAGTTTTAACGCAGGATCATGTTGCAATGAGTATGTAATAGGATGTACTTGCATAGCTGCCCATTTCGATCTCCTGGAGAATGTCTTTCCTTACACATTTCTGAAACACTTCCTTCAGATGTTTTGCAACTGCTTCTTTAAAGTCCTTCCACACGGAGCTGTTAGTATGGTTTAATCTTTCTGATCAGCCATTTGTGAGTAAGTGGCCACACTAGATTCCTGCACAAGTTTGTGTTTTGTTCAGCAAAAACATGTGGAAAGATAGTTGGACTTTTGCCTACCAGCCCCAAATTCTCCCACACTTGGCTTCCCAGACAACTGCGAAGCCTTCGCAATTCCCTGAGAAACGCTTTGTTTTGTTAGCAGCCATGTGGGGTCACCCATGTAGCATCACTGAGAGCACATCCCATGAGCAGCTGATACGAGGCATGGATGATAGTTCAGCCTCAGATAGCACAAAATACAGATTAGGGGGTGTCTGTGTGGCTCCCAACAGAGTCTGTCAAGCACTGCTTACATGACCTAACAGATGCCCTGTAAAGGCTGTCACTCCATCCTTCCAGTGACAACACTCTGTATATAGGTCAGGATACACTGCCATGCATGCTTCTTCAGATTGCACAATGTGTCACAAAGCTTTAAGTCAACATGGCAATGGGAACATGGCTTCTGCATATGTGGAGAGATACTGGATGCAAGAGCTTCTGCAACAGCCAGGCCTTCCTCACACAAGAAAGAGGCACCGGGAATTTCATCACTGCAAGATTAGCTGGAGTGAGTGCATCACCTAACCCTATGCTTCCTTTTCAGCTTAAAAGTAGGATGGAAAATGCCCACAGTGCCTGGCAGCCTTTCTTTGGTTGGGTAAGCCTTCCCTAAGGATGTTCCTTTCCCTTATGCATGGATGAGATTCTTGTAAGGTACTTTATCCCTTGGAGCTAACTGCAATGAACACTGGGAATTTAAACTTGACAATAATGTACCATATCCCATATGTCAAACAAGAAAAGGAAACTCAAAGGCATATCCCACCAGCCCTTGCTGGTTTTATTCAGATTCCAAGATACCGTTAACTTTCTACAGCTGAAAATAGCTATTACAGGATAAGTTGATGTAGTAATCCCAGTGTTTTTCAGTGTTTGATGGAAGACTACAGTGATGCTGGTAATAACTAGGATTCTATGCAGGGCATGCCTTTCAAAAGAAAGACTAATTTAAGAACTTCATATATATGCTCAGTAATAAGAAGGTATTGCACTTATGCACAAGCACAGGTCTCCAATACGTCAGAGCTATCAGAAGCAAGATTATGTTTTATGTAAGAATAACCAGACCAAATAGCCTTGCAAACTTGAGCTACTGTGAGTATTTGTCTGGGATGTTGATTATTTCTTGAACTGCTTCTGAAATATTTTCTGAATTTAAGTTTGTTCTGAGTTTGGGTAGTGTTAGTATATATGTAACAACAAATATCTATACCCCATATTTGTCATGGGGAGGAGCATACAGAGTCTTCCTAAAAGCAATATAATATTCCTGGTGGACAGAAACATCCCCTCTTCTGCTTATCTAACTCCATTGTCCAAATTTTCTCAAACTATTTCACTTTTTATGTCCTAATGTGTTTATATCTGAATTACAGATAAATACATATATACATTTATTATGAAAGTCAATGTATCTTATTAAAATAAAGGGCATATGGGTCACCAGTAGCAATGATGTGGATCAGGCAAAGTTGCACAGCCATTGCAATGCCAAAGCTTGATTCCTGTTAATGGTATTTGGCATTGCTGCCATGGAGGTTGCTACGATCTCTCAATTTCTGACATGAACTTGAACATTTTTGCTTTTATTCAGATAGGCCACTATATATTATTATTTTTAGGGTGCCTGAAGCATCATACTGCTATAAGTCACATTAGCTGCATCTTCTTGTATCCCTGGGGAGCAGAGATGGCTGTTTCTACTGAAGATACTGATCAAGAGTAAATTGGAAAGGCTTTGATGGAATCTGTATCCTCCATTTCTTCAATGTTCAAAAAGGTGGTCTGGGAAATCTGAGTCTAAGATGTGCTGAAGCAAGAGGAGCTGATGGCATTGCTAGGGCATGATACGAAAAAGCCCATGATACAGGGATAAGACATAAAGGAGAGTCTGTAGGCTTCAGAAGAGCTAGAAAGGATGAGAAAGAGGTTGAAGAGGGTTATCATCAAGAATGGTTGAGAAAAGTCAAAAGCAAATGCAGTCTAGCTGATCTTTCATTTGTCCTTATCTTGCCTTTTTAAGAAATCTTTGAATAAAATCAACTATGATCTAACTCATGTCTTTGAGCATTAATGTTAACCTTGGCCTAGTTCAATCACTGGTTGTGCTTTCAGATCATGTTAATTGTAGTCTTACACACCACCAGATTAGTCAGGAAAACAAAAAAAATGTCTTACAGAAAAATGCCTTAAATGATGAACAGTTCAAGGCAGAGCAACTTCGGGTGCTCTGCATCTTGCCAGTAACTCACCAGTTTACAAACAGATCCCAACATTTCCTTAAGTGTGGGTATCTAAAAGTGTTCCAGCATAGTTTTTCTGCTCCTTGAGCTGCACTAAATGTATCATTTCCTGGGTCTCTGCCCCACAAGTCAGGAATGCATTGCCTTCAGATAGCTGTAGAAGTCTTATCGTCTCTGTTCTTCTCTCTGACATTTCCCATTTGTCCCAGACATATCTCAGATGCTTATGAAGCAACTGCTGAACTTCCACAAATTGCAGCCTGGAATTTCACAGAAAACCCAATTCCGTATTTCTCCTTTAATATGCCTGGGCATGAGCTATTACTGCACAGCCTGTACTTAACGAACAGTTAAGCAGTCCCAAGTCAAGTGGTCCCATTCATGATCACAAACTGAAATATGGTAGGAAGTTTGTACTCATTCTGGTACTTGCACCATTGCATTTTGCACTCTTTGCCACCCTGGTTTTCCCCAAACCTCTTCTTTGTTGTTTCATTTGAATGAATCCATGAGAGGATTTTTCATTTATATGCTAATAGAGCTTTTGCCCAAGGGTGTTTTTCAGCTTCACATTGCAACAGAGTGAATCACGTATTAACAACACAACCAAGTTCCTCAATATCAGGTTCCCTCAGCATAAGGAACTTTGGAAACAAGTGACTAAAGAGGATATACTGATTGCTCAGGGTGGGATTCACCTCACTTACCTTCAGCCATTCAGACTCAGGTGTCAATTATGAACTGGACATTTAGGCTTCTCCAGAAGAATCCAATGCCACCCTTACTTTTTCCTCCATTCAGTAACAGGAGACAGAGGCAACTGGCTTTGACTAGAAGTCTAACTTTTAGATGGCTTAATTTGGGTGAGGTTAAGCCTACCCAAGTGCATGCCTTGTGAAAATGCCATATTTGCCTCAAAAGGAATAGTGCTCCATTGCAAAAAGCAATTTGAACTAATTTAGGAAATTCAGTACTAGTGTCAGCTTTGAATCAAAGTTTACCTTTGGCTGCCTCTGACTTGAGCTTAAAGAACAGGTATTTCATACCAGGAAGGCTTGAGTCAGGAAAGAAGAGTTAGTTGTTAGGCAACAAGCACCTCTTAGTCACCTTCCTAAGGGATCTGGAGACTTCTTCCCCCACCTCATTTCCTTTTGTCTTGAAACCAAAGGTGCAATATAACACAGGTAAATGAAAATCAGCTTGCATGCAAAAAACATCACACCCATTAGCTTCCGTACATCACAGAAACAAGACCTGAAGCTGATAATCTTTGTTGGGCTCAATTACAAAGGAATTGTAGCTAACATCCTCATTCTCCTGTTGTGGTATTACACCTCTTCTAGGCACTTCAATCAAGGATACCAATAGGCTGTAGCAGAAGAAATAGAAAATGTCTGTGGTTTTGTCTGTACAGTTACTTTTCTCTTAACTGTTTCTCGTCACCATTTTTACAGAAGTGTGAGTGCTCATATTCTGGTCAAAGTGTGGGAGAGGTTTGTGACTGTCCTTTTCCTATTGCTATAGTTTATTTAATTCTGGTTTCAGTCGAACAGTTCCTGTTCCATCAAAAAGTTTTGATATGATCAAGGTGGGGAAAGGAAGCTCATAACAAACGTTCAAATCAAAATTTTGCAGAGATGGAAAACTGTATGTAAAGACCTGCTTTCCTTGTAACACCAGCTTTTCATATTGATTCTTCTGTGTATATAAGAAAAGTATGTAATGAGACTCCTAGAAGTGATTGGATTTGTGCCTAGTTTCTGTCAGTCAAGGTCCTCATACAACACTCATTGCTACAGGTAGAGTGGCTGTGATTTCATACTTATGCAGGTCTCTAATAGGAAGCATCATGCTTTATCATCCTGTTAATCAGAAGTCCTTTCATAAGCACCACTTTTAATCATTTGGGAGGACTTTCAAGACAAATGTGTGTGTGCCTAACACTGCTTGCATAATGGATTAGAAAATTAATCACTGAGCTTCCTAGAGGTGTGCTGAATATATGCAGATCCTCATTAGATGAAAAAGTCATAAAATGTACAGTATCAGTCCATTAAATTCCATTAATATATTAGTAATGCCCAGCTGGCTGGTGATTTGAGTAAGATTGCTCAGAAATCTGAATGTTTTTTTGCATCTGAAAATGTCAGTTTTGAGTTGGGGAGGAATGAAGAATAAAAATCCTTAAAATGTGAAATTATTTTAGTTTGTTTAAATATTTCATAATTTTTCAAAGTGAAAAAAGTCATTTGAATTTGTTAAGATGCATAATGTATTAAATGTAAAGCCCAGAACTAAGTAAAACATTTCAAATGGAAAAGTGATACAGTGTGTTCTAAGGAGCACGGAAATGTTGCTTATCAAATTTCTCCCTTCTTTCATTTTTTTTGAAGCAGAACACTACAGTAAAAACAAATACATACACACAAATCACAATGAACAGCACTTTTCAGAGAAGAATATTCCTTCACAAGAATTCTTAATATCTCCATACATAAATGTCTTCCTTCTAATGATCATCCCCATGTTTTTTATTTTATTTTTTAGTATGGAGACAATAGCGCGTGGAATTCAAGGTCTTTGCATGGAGACAAGAGGTAGCTGTTAGGCTATTGTTACTATCATTTTTAGATTATCCCTGTAAGGATACCTCTCACAGGCAATCTCTATCAGATCAGCAGTCAGGTTATGGCTGTTACCACATATTCATGAACCCCAAGGTGGGAACGATTTGGGCTCTCAGCACACTCTGCTCAGTCACAAGACCTGCAGATAGGAAGGTTCACACCTTACAACAGATGTGCTCTTTGGACAAGTAATGTGGGCGGGAAATTTTCCTGCTTCAGAAATCACGGAGGGGTGGAGCTCTGACTCAATGCAATAAAGTACCTGCTCAGCAGCTGCTGACACTCTTCAGGGTTGTAAATTTCTTTCAGGAGGCACTAGCGACTGCGGAGCCTGATACTCAGGTGCCATTCGCAGCACCTGCTTTTGATGCAGAAGTGGTCTCGATGGCATCAAACTCTGCCTTTCCTCAGGTAAGTGGAAAACAGAACAAGCCTGGCAGGATTTTCTGCGTATTTGACTCAGATTTGTCCCCAGCCTATATATAGGTCAAATCCCTTGTTAGCTGTTTAACATAAATATCAAGAAAAATTGTCATTCTGTTTTATTTGCTATTTGCATCTATAAGAACGTGGAGTCAGTATCTTTCCACATAGCACACAAACAGCTGCCACTTTCTTGGCACACTCATTTTATCCACCACAAACAATGAGGTGTGAATTGCCCATTCCACATTGCAATTCTCCACCGAGGTATTTAAATAAGTAGACAAATTGGTCTTTGCTCTCTTTTCCATCCCTTGTTCTCCTTTCCTCTACAGCATTCAAGCAGCAAATCGAGCCCCTTGGGAAATGAAGAAAGAAAATGGATGATGCACTGCATAGCCCCAAGCAACGTTGATGCTAAGGTACCAATTTCATCAAACTAAACATAGGCGGGACTAAACCAATATTTCATTGAGAAGGGTAGGAACTCTTTTTACTTCCCTCCCAAGTATGGTTATTAAAGATTCACATGTGTATTTGGAAACAGGAACGATTCATGAAAGAAAATTTTTTTAGGTGAAACATCAGCATTTCATAATTATTTATTTTTATGCCATTCCTTTATCTATTTACACAAAGTGTGCTATTTTCATGGTTTTATTCCTTAGAGAAATTCCTTAGTGAAAATGTTTTCAATTTATTGTTAAAGTGGGACTGACTTTGGCCTTCTTCTAATGCTATCTGCTTTTATTATCTTAAATGGAGTTTTAGCCCAGCATGAATGGAGAGTGTTGCCAGTGTTGGAAAGTCAGAGCATGGCAGCCAGCAGTCCTTTGGGATTGGATCATTAATGCCAGTTTCCAGAACTAATGCTTACTTTGATCACTGTGCTCCTGGTTTTGAATATGTCCTCTCTTCTCTGTAATCATGCTTGGCAGGATATTGGCATTGAAGGCACAGACTTGTGCAAGCTGGCCAGTTTCTGCCTCTTATTGGCATTGGGTTTCCTGGGCAGCTCTCATTACTTTCCTTGAGTTTTGCATGCCATAGTTTGTCATCTGCAGCAGGAGGACAATCATTAGTAGAGAGGTGTTGTAAAGAATAATATGCTTATAGCAGATCTTTGAGTCCCAGAAAAAAGTGCAAAGCTTTCTTTAATGCTAATGCTTAAATACTTGCTCAAGTGCTTGCTTCAGTTTGAGAGGACTTTGTGTAGCTGTATGATAAACTGAATAGTCACTGGCCTGGGTTTAGAGAAACATGCCCAAGTCTGCACATAGAATTTAGTTGTGTTGCCTACCTACAGTGCAAAGCCAAATATGCTTCACTGCTATATTTTCAGGAATATGTAACATCCTTGTGAAACCTCGTTCATATTTTAAAATGGACAGGAGCATCAAGAGAGCATCTCTTTATCTGTTTCAGGGAGTCTAGATTTCACAGTTTGCCTTCTAGCACCTTACACATAAATACAGGAAAGATGAAGCATAATAAAGGAAGATCATAAACAGTCGTAAGGTAGCCCATAATTACAGTAAATCTAGAAAATTTATCACCAGATATTATTTGTCTGTCCTATACAGAATAATGCATTATTTACAAAAAGGGGGGGGAATGGTATTTTCCTTGGCAAATTATCAGCTTGAAAAATAGCTGTTGGCTCACCATCTGCTGAAAATTTCTATACAGTAATGCAAAAAGCAAGAAACAAGAAGCATAATCTCAGCTCAAGATTAGTAGTATTAACATAGGTGGGGAGGCTTACCAAAATATTCTGGTAGGCATGAAAGCAAAAACCAGAGATTTTTCACTCAGTTTTTGATTTATGCAAGAGGTTCACATGAAGTGATGCACATTCCTTAATGGTTTGCTGCAAAACTAGAAAAAAGCCATGACTTTACCAGGGCCCTGTCCCTGTTAAAAGAAGTATCTGTGATTGAATTGTGTCATGTAAGGTCACTTTTGACAGGGGTAACAGTAAGACTTTTTAAAGGATGACGCTTAGTCTGACTACCACTATCATTGCAGGAATAAGTTCAGAAGTTTAGCATACACAGGTATCTCTTTGCTAGAGAGGACTGCAAGAGGAGTTGCTCACGGATATTTGATTATGTTACCAGCTCCCTGAACTAACAGTTTTTTAATGTAACAAATTATAATCATCAGCAGCAACATGCTTTCTAGTTTATTATCTGCTGTTCAATGTATTAATACAATGAAATTATGACTACAGAGAAAAGACAGTTAGTTGCACGACTTTCATTGATGGCACCAGGAATGTGAACTTCAGTTATAAGATGATATTTTGCTCCTTGAATATTCATGTCTGGTATTTGGCCACAAGAAAAGTACTATATGAGGTAGTTCTTCATCAACCATCTCCTTTAAGGAGAAGTCTTCATTTATCTCAAAAATCTGCTTTATAATCAATAATTTGCTTAATAGTTAGCAGTTCTTTTCAAAAGCAGTGGTGTCTCAAATTATGATAATGATACTAACTGAATTTTGTTCCTCCTTTGATGCCTTAAGGAGGAGATGAAAATGTTTTCTAGAACAGATTGGGATTTTTCTGAAGGACTTTGAGTTGAGTGACATGACCATCTGAGTGTTATACTGAGAGAAAGTGAGAGGAGGTTTAGGGTGCAGCCTGGTTTGAGTGCTGTGAAAACCCTTTTCTAACTGGTAAAAATGTTAAGAATATGAAGATAAAACTAGCATTTTCATTATTCCTTCAAATTTGGAGTAATCGTGGTTCTTGGGGGCAGGCTAATACCAGAAGAGGTTTTGCTAATAAATCATGCTGACCCAATGAATAGACAGAGGGAACAAGGCTCAGGCTGAGGGAAGCTCAGCCATGATTTACCTGGCTGCATGTTCTCTGCCACCAAATACACCTACTGAATGCATCTCTGAGGTACACATCACTAGCTCCTTCATCTGTTAATTCCTCGAGTTTTTTTCCATTTTCTCTCTTCTGGTCTTTCTTTTATATCTGAATGCTGGGTGTGCCCTGACTGACATAGCCAATATCTTGCTGTGTCATAGGATTCAGATTTCTCGGGCAATAGGGTGATATTTTTCTCCTTGTATGCAGAGTTTCGATGCACAGCTCTTCGGCTTTTCTCTTACACAGCCCTTACTTCAGAGCCCTCCACCTCAAAGTGAAAGATAATTCTTGCTTCTAATTCAATCAAATTTCTAATCTGTATATTATGGCTGTTCAAGTATTCTGCCTTATTGTTACCTTGCCAAGCTCTTCAAATTTAAATTTAAATCATCTTCCTGTGACACCATATATCCCCATCCACTTTCTCACCAGGATTTCACATGAAATTAGGTGTTTGAACCTTTGCATAATCTTTGACACTATCTAATCCGGGTAGAATCTTATTGTTCTTCATGGTAACATGTTATGTTCTATTGTTTTGTTGGTTGATTGTTGGGTTGTTGTTTTGTTTTTTTTTTTCCCTTCCTGATATAGCCTTTCCATACTCTTATCAGTTTGTCCTCATTTGAATGCAAAGTATGA
>JAVHNF010071682.1:7011-17964 GCA_034783455.1 Micropsitta finschii
CTGCACTTGTTCCAACAGTTCCATGTCCTTCTTATGTTGAGGACACCAGAACTGCACACAATACTCCAAGTGAGGTCCCATGAGAGCAGAGTAGAGGGGCAGGATCACCTTCTTTTACCTGCTGGTCATGCTCCTTTTGATGCAGCCCAGGATGCAGTTGGCTTTGTGAGCTGCGAGCTCTCACTGAAGCTGGCTCATGTTCATTTTCTCATCGACCAACACCCCGAAGTCCTTCTTTGCAGGCCTGCTCTGGATCTCTTCTCATTTTCTGTGAGTATAAAACCCATCCTCTGTTTTTTAAGGCATTTTGGTACTTATTCATATTTTTTTGTTTTTCATTTAAATTTGTCAGTGATGCAGAAAATTGGTTTTGTGAATGCCCTAAACTCTACTCTGGAAAACTCTGCCAGTTTGCGACTTGTGAAGAAAATCCATGTGGAAACGGTGCTACATGTTTTCCAAAGTCCAGGCGAGATGCCGTTTGCCTTTGTCCATATGGAAGATCTGGCATTCTCTGCAGTGATGGTAAGGACCATTTTCTTTATGCATAGGTGATACTTTCTATCATGCATAGAAAATGTACAATAAACAAGCCAAACAGCTTGAAGGCAAAACACTGAAAGTGACCAGCTTCCCACCTACAAACAAAACGCAAAATCCAATCACATGCAAAAAAATGTCTCAGCTGAGCACCCTCACTGCCTGTTGTTTCATGAAAGTGTTGACCAGAGAAAGAAAGACAGAGGGTCAAAGAATTTAAGAGTAAACAAGCTAGGAAAAAACAGACAGTGTCTGGTGTTTTAGTAATTTACCTCGAAAGAATCTTAGAGATTTGACTGAGAGCTGCTTTGGAGAAATTGATTTCTCCTGTAGTCTGAATTTTCCTCTGCTTAGGGAAGCATTACTTTGTACATTTTGTACATTAAAGGAGTGTATAAATAATACTTTCTGGATTGTAAAAATACCAGCAGGTGCTAAAATTTGACTAATTTCTCAGGTCAAAAAGATGAACAAATTAAAATTTACCAAGTGCATTGGTATAAGACATGAGACAGGATGAAGGGAAATGAATAAAGCTAACTAAATAGGTCATTTTGACTAGTATTATCAAATGAATGGTTTTTGTTCTTCAATCATTGATTATAACGATTGTTCCAGGTCAGAAATTCCTGTGTGTGAGCATCCAAGGTTCTCTTTCTCTTTTCCCCTAACAATGTAATAAGAAATAATGATTGAAAAACCTGCGTATAGGAAATAATCATTGATTCTGAGCTGATTTAGCAGTGCATATGAAGTGCTTTTCAAAATAACTATTAAGCAATGTTCAGACTGGATCAAAATCTAAATTGTCTTTTTCTTCATATCACATACATCTGTAACTCTTATTTAAAATTTTAATTTCCAAAATTTTCTGCGGATGAATGTTCAGTTTATTCATGTTTTCACCTAACCCTGATAATTGATAGCCAGTAGTGAATATGTAGGCAAGTGTATGAAACATGTATGATACTTCCTTGGTAATCTTTCTTAACTTGTGGTATCACAAGACACTGGGGCTTCCTGTGCTGGGGTTGGTACCTGGTATAGCCTTTGATAGATTTATTTTCTTCCATGTACTTCTCTTATTGGTCTTTGAGTCCATATAAACTTGATACACAACATCTTATGGCAAAAGCTCCAGAGCTTAAGTGTATAGCTTGTGCAGAAGTACTTCCATTTGTTTGCTTAACTGCTCCAATTACTAATGATATTAATGCCTCAAGTTTCTGTGTGAGAACAGATGTTTCAGAGTTGTTCCCTGTTTTATGAATGTTTCCCTGTTCACCTTCTCCATGTTCCTCCTGATTTTATATACATCCTTATTATAATCCCCTTAAAAATATTTCTGAATAGTTCAAGTAGATTCATTCATTCTGGGGACACCAGTCATGCTGTATCTTTAGTCATCCAGGCTTCCTTTCTTTATTCCTTCTCAGTGCCACTGCACCCTCTTTAAAATGAGGATCCAGAGCTGACTGCAATACTGAGGGGGTGATAATATATAGCACTGTTAGACATCTTTCTGTTTTACTCTATGTCCTTTCCTTAAACATGTCTTCCAGCCTATTTCCTTTTATGAGTACACTGGTGTTTTTCATGCAACTGCTTATTAAAACTCCTTACACCTTTTTGTTTGAATACTGGTGGCAAGTTCAGAGCCGCAATTCTCTATGTAAGGCTAGGACTGTCTGTGCAATCTACCTCAATTTACATCTGTCAACACTGAGTATCATCTAACACTTTTTTCCTGTAGTAGTTCAATGAGGCTCTTTGCAACTCTTTGTAGTTAGCTGTCTCTAAATTGAGAGTGAGTAAAACTTGATGGAACCTAAATTGAGAGAAAGTACATAAAATCATTAGTTTGATTAGACTACAGAGCTGAAAGCTTTGAAAACACAGAAAGAATTTTTTGTTTGTTTGTTTTAATGGAATGGGAAGACTTTCTGGATCATCACTGTAAGCAAACAAAATGGGGAAGAACACCCAGCTTTGTAGTACAGAGTATAAATCTAGGGTGAATAAGCCCACAACACAAAAAAATATCAAAATGCAAATATTTATTCTATTGACTTGTGTCTTAAGAGTTTAGAAGAAACAGAAATTAACTGATCACAGACAGAAGTCTTGTTAAGCTGGACTTTGCATTGAAACTTAAAATGAGCTGCAAAAAAAAAGCCTTTTTATCACATATGCTAAAACTGAACACACTGGGACAGCCACAATGCAGTAAAGTCTGGGTGCAGCTTTAGGGATAGCCCTAGAAGCATCAAAGCCGTACATTTGGTGAGGTGTTTTGAAGATAGTGATAGATTGCCTAATTACAATGGTAGAGGAATATAAATTACATTAGAAACAGAACACAAATTTGATTGTTTACTAAAGCAAAATGAATGGCCCAGATAATAAACTTGCTAGAAAGAAATGGTCCATAAAATTTAAAGTCTAGGTGCATAAGTTTTCAACGAATCGTCTCCTGTTTAAGATATACAAAAATGTCTCTGCTATTAAGATTAGTAACCAAGTACATACTACTTTGTGTCTAAAACACTGAAGGAAAGCTTGTTTCTCCTAAATGCTTATTGAGTACTGCTTGGACTTCATCAACAAGAAATGTGCAAGAAGTTACAGTGATTATTTGATAAAATTAATATAGCAAATGTACCAAATAGAACTGCATATTTCAAGCCAGCATTGCTGCTCCTACCAACAGATACTATTTACAAAAGACAAAGTAAAGCTACATAGTGAACAGAGCCACAAATTAACCCGCTGCTACAGAACTTGCACATATCAGAGCTCAAATTACCATCTGTTAAGAGTTAGAAGACACTCTAACTACATCAATCTCTCTGAATATGTAAGAAAAAGTGATAATAAATCTATGCCACTATTAAATGTGGGGAAAAATTAAAAAAAAATAAAAACAAAACCAAAATGCTTGGTGCAACAAGTCAAAAATGCATAATTTTATGGGAATCCACAACATTCTAAAAGTGAGAAAACTGTAGGGCTACCATAAATATGACAAATGAGGCAAAACCTATATAAATAAGAAAACCAGACAAGCTTCTGGGACTAGAAAAGATTTTTCTTCTATTTCTGAAGCAGATGGAGCACACAGCAGTCTGAACAGGCTCGTAAAAATTGCTCCAAGTTTATCTTAGTTACCCTATGCTTGTTTCAGACATCAAGAAAAGCTTCCTAAAATCATGTCTATTTTCCAAATATGTATAATAAAGTGCATTATCTCACACTGCACATCTTTTCTTGCTTTTATCACTAGATGACCGTGTTATTATAACTTCAAGTTAACCATTATATGTTGAAATCTCTCTCAAGAAGCTACATAGCTACATAATGAAAGGGTCAGCAGCCCCAGGGGGTAGTAATATAAGTTAGAAGAGAGTACAGGCTGTGTTGATCAGAGGAAGGACACAGCCAGACAAACATACTGTCCAGCCAACTGTTTTCATGCCCCTTTTGTTCCTGTATCTCTCTATTTTCCCACACTCATTCCTCCTAAATCACCTAATTCCCTCCTTCTTCCCTCCTTTGTTTTCCCCCTTAGACATCCATAAATCCTGTGCTGTTCCAAAATACTCTTCACCTGCATCCCATAAGATGTCCCCAACAGCATGGCAGTAACACCCCACTGTTTAAAAGGTGCTCCAGTGCTGATTTGTCATGTTGAGTGTCACAGCTGGACACTAGGGCTGAGGGTCTCTTGGGTCACTCCTGGGAGGGGCCCAAACAGGGTTTCCCTTCCTCTGAATCCTTAATTTGGGTTCCCACCTTCCTTTGGACTCTGTGCTCCTCTGGGATTGGGGGGGTGGACCTGTGGTGGGCTGATGGTTCCTGAGATAGGGCTGGGAGTAGCTGGGGCAAAGTCATAATTGAGTTCCACCACCTGCCATTGTCTATGTGCTGCTTTGTGTGTGTGAGGGCAAGCATTTATCACATAACCAAACACTCTTGATTTGAGGAGTTAAATGACCCATGACTTTCAACTCAAAGGGGTGCAGTTGCCTGAAACAAGAATTTAGTCACTTATTAAAATAGAAAACAAGAAATATTTAACAATGAATATCATTAGTATGCAACAATTTGGAACAGAGACTGTGTCAACATGAGCAACTTGACTCCATCTCCAAGATGACTGGTTTTTTAAGCTGTACAGAAAGGGATCTACATCATTTAAACTGAGTTCAGTTATGAGCTCTGGCTTTTTAGTAGTTTTATGTGAAAGCAGCCAACATTCAAACCCTACTCTGATAAAATTTTTTCATACTTAATTTAGTAACAATTTGCTTGCATTATGTTTCTTGCAGATTGTAAGTCTCCTCCAGTCTTTAGGGTCACACTGCTGAATGAAAGTGTTTACAATAGCACCATTTGAGACCAAATGAGCACAGAATACACATTCTCCAGCGGTGCTATGTATTTTTTTTTTTCTGTAAAATGCTTGTTAAAATGCTTCCTATATAATTGATATATCTGCTTTTGAAGTTGGTCAGGAAGACATATCAACAACTCATCATTGAAGTGAGGATTAGATTAGCACTAAAGTGCCTGTCATCCAGGGAAATTTGTCATTTCATAAGCTCTAAGGCTTAAATGAACATCCATGGTGCTTTCTTGATCTAAAGACAAAACTTGAGCACAGATAGAGATGTATCCAGATCATCATACTTCAATTCTTTTGAAATTAAGTTGAACTCTAATTATAATGATTTGAACAGAAATGTGTTCAAATCACTGTTGTTTAAAGTCAAGTAGTTTCAATGAAATTAAAGTATTAAAATTATATTGTTGTGTCTCATCAAAATATGCAAAGTTCAGGACACTGTTCTTGTTCTCCAAGAATTGAAAAATGAAAGAATTGTTCAATTTCTGCAGTCTCTGTAATCAGCCTTTATTTCTTTTTTCAATTTTTTTAAGCCCGAGGTACAGACTGAGAGTATTCCCTGTTTGGTACAGGAAACTGGTATGGTCTGCAATACATAAGGCCAGTATGTTCGAAATATCTGAGTGCAAGGAAGGTTTTAAAGAGGAAATATCAGGATATAATTGTATTGCAGAGTTGTGATGGCCTTCTACATGTGAGTGAAGCAGAAATGGTTCATTCACCAGGAATGGAAATGAACACTTGGACTTCTAATCTCTTGATATAGTGGTGTTCAAGGCCAGGTTGAACAGTCTCGGTGACATGGTTTAGTGTGAGGTGTTCCTGCCCATGGAAGGGGGTTTGAAACTTTATGATCTTAAGGTCCTTTCCAGCCCTAACTATTCTATGATTCTATGAGTCTATGATTCTATGATTTTGTTGTTGATTGTAAGTTACACAAGAAACTGGGCCCTTCTGGAAAGCTGTTGGTCATAAGATGAGGCATTTTGTTAAGCCAGGAATAAAGAACAAGCACTTTGTAAGCACAAAGGTAAATTTGAAGTATTTCAAAGGAATGTGCATTGCTCAGATGAGTAATTGTGTCAGTTCTGGTGGTTTAGACCAAACTTCAGTGGTTTAGTTTCACTAAAATGGAGTCCTCACTGTGACATTGTGTTTAATAAACACACACCCAAAAGGACCATCCACAGCATGTATTCACAGCAGTCATTAAGTATCTTTCTTGAAACTTTTCTGAGCAGCATTTATGGTCATGCTTCACAGTGCAAAGATTTCCAGCAGGATTTCTGTAGGATGTGTTCCTCCCATGTATAAAATTAATTTCCAAGTGCTGAAGTGGGAATAGTCACTTGCTCCAAGCTCTGAAGAGAGAAAATCAGCCTGCAAGCGAGTTGCTTCTGTGCAGCTATGTCTGGCACACAATGTCACCTTCAGACTTGTTTGGGTCTGCAGACTAAATAGCGCAGTTCAGTGACAGCAGATGCCTAAAGGGAATTTCCTCAGATAAAAAAAAAACCTGCATTGCAAGGCTTCTGGTCAGTGGAAAGACACTTTGAGGACTTTTGGGAATGCTGATCAGGGTTACTGCTCTTCCTTTCAAGAGAATTTATTTTCTGGGTCATTTGCTTTTAGCTGGCCTTTAATTTCCCCTTCCCCTCCAAGTGAGGAATGTCATAAAAATTGTACAAAACACACATAGGCACACTCACATGCTATTAATGTCACTCCTGTATTACCAGTTTTTCAGATTCATATTTTCATCCTTGAGCAGTGAAATCACTTTTATTATTTCAGATCAGGAGGACAAGTTACTAGAAATAAGCTAAAGTAATGGGCCCATGGCTCCCTGACTACCGATGCCGGAAGACAAATAAAAGGAACATAAGTATTTACTGCAGTTAGGGAAGGAAAGGCATACACCTGAATTATCCATTATGTGGATCACTAATTCCTCATACAATAGTTTTCTAGACATCAAGAGTCTTTTACTACCACCTCAGCTCAGCTGGCACTGCACTGTACTGCTCTGCAGTTGCAGCACCCCTTACCTTTTCCTCCTTGCTCTTCCCAGAGTTTCCCATAGGGAAATTGGCTTGCCTATTAATGAAAACATCATTAATGTAGAACTAGCAAAACATGTGAACAAAATACACAGGAGCATTCAATTCCACTGTGTTGCAAGTTGAGCAAGTGGGGAAGAAAACCAGCTTGGCTGAACAGGGAACTCCTCATGGAGCTCAAGAGGAAAAGCAAACCATATGGTATCTGGAAGTAAGGTCAGGCTTCTCAGGAAGAGTACATTGCTGTGGTTCATTTATGCAGAGAGAAGATACAAAAGGCCAAAGCTCAATTAGTTGAAATTGCCTTGTGTTGTGTCAGATAACAAGAAGATCCCTTTTCTTTGAGTATGTTAATTGCAAGAGTAGGTCTAAAGAAAACATTGGACTGATACTTGTTGAAGATGGTCATCTGATTAATAGGGATGAAGAAAAAGCATAGGCATTCAGTATATTTTTTGCCTCAGTTTTTAATAAGACTGACAGACTTTTGGCTGCCCAGTCTCCTGAGTTGAAGGACAGCAAATGTGGGAACAGTGATTTTCCGTTTGTGGACACTGAAATTGTAAGAGACCAGTTATTTTAGCTACATGTTCAGGAGTCTGTGGTACCTGGTGGGATTCCTCCCAGAATTAAGAATGGACTAGAGAATGTTACAGCAGGGCCACTCTTGATCACCTGCTAAAGGTCTTGGGAGCCTGGGGAGGTCTCTGCTAGCTGGAATGTTATTCAAATCCAGAGAAAAGGGTGTGAGGGAAGATTTTTAGTAAGGCTTTTTATATCATTCCTCACAGCATCTGTCTGAAGATATTGTCCAACTGTGGGATGAACAGGTACATGGTGCTCTGGGTCAAGAACTGACTGAAGGGCAGAGCTCAAATGGATGTAGTGAATGGGCTACATTTGACAGGCAGCTAGTCAGCAGAAGTGTTCCTTTGGGTTTAGCTCTAGGGCAAATCCAGTTTAAATGGGAAGGACTTACTTATGCTGAAGAAGTTCACAGAGAACTGTCTCCTATGCTAGAGCAGAGGAAGAGTGTGAGGAATTCTCCTTAGGAGGAAGCAGCTTCATATCTAACATGTGATGGACTGACAGCAGGCCACCACAGCTTGGAATATTGGAAAGCACAATGCTTGGTAGTGATTTTCATTCCTTTTTCAACACTGTCTTTGCAAATATATGAGCTGGTATTTAGGAAGATTAAATTATATTCATCGTCCTGTGAATATTTCTGCTGATCCAGAAGCCAGACACTGAGCTGATAACTGTACACAGTTAGTCAATGATAATATAAAAAGGCATATTATACAATTGTAATTCTGTAGCCTGAAATCCTCATCTCTTTCTATCCCTTTCATCTGTCTTGTTTTTTACAATGTATTGTAAAGCTACGATTCAAGATACATTAGCTGTGAACACTGAAAGGAACATTAATTTAACTCAGAAGAGAAAATCCAAAGATAATGAAATTATTATTCTCTTTTTCCTTTGTCACTTTATTTTCTCCTCTTTGTTAAGATTGTTGTCAAGCTATAATTATTTTTTTTTACCTCACACTTCTGTGCTCACCTCTGATAATGTATACAAAGATAGGGAAATTTAGCCAACCATATTAATATATTTGTATAATGTGATAATTTGTCATTATTTGTTTGTGAGTCAGTGAGACAACTCATACCCTATTACTAGTTCAGTACTGGGAATGCAGAAGAGGACAATGATGAATGGCATATGACTGACAGAGAGACACAGAACAAGATCAATGACAAAAAGTTGATAAAAGGCTTCAGTTCTCTGGCAGAGTGGTGTGCGGTTTGGACACAATGTTAATTGGAATGTGGTTTTGCAGGCTTATAATTAGAGCCATTGGGACACATCTCTCAGAGGTGGCATTTATTTTAATGAGAGAATGTCTGTTTTCTTTTGTCTACCTGAGTTTTGAGTAAATATTTCAGTGTACTTCTGTTTGCAACAATATAATGTAGAATCCAGGAGATGGCAGTAGTTGTCAATAATTCACTTGTAAGATAAACCTACCCACAAGAGCTGACAAATAAAAAGATTACACCCAAAGGAAAGCCAAACTATATCTGCATGTGTGTAAAATATTACAACATAATGAACTCTTAGTATTAATTATTAGTTTTTAAGCTCTAAAATGGCTATTAAATAGAACTTTCAAATACATATGTTAAAGAATTTGCTCTAACACTGAATTTATTTTTTTATACAGCTATTAATATTACCCAACCGAGTTTCAGTGGCACAGATGCCTTTGGCTATACCTCATTCCTGGCTTATTCTACAATCCCAAATATCACCTTCTACTATGAATTCAGCTTGAAATTTCATTTGGCAAATCACCATTCAGCTTTACAAGATAACCTGATTTTTTTCACTGGACAGAAAGGTCAAGGTAAGCTTTATTTTTAATACCTATCCTTACAGGCTTTGAAAAATTCATTAAACAAGTACTTTAAAAGCACACACAGTTTTTTTCTTGATTATTTTTAGACTATAATTTCATTAGGAGGAAAATAATCTCTTTGATACTATACTGTTTTGTAAACACACAATAAACAATCAGGCTGTATAAATGTTTCTTTTCATTAAGAAGTATAACTTCTTCTATTAATTAAAGTCTGCAGTTAATCTGATGCTTGAGGCAGCATATTTCTGAACAAAATAAATGGAAAACAGAATATTCAAGTTCTCTTTTCAAACATAAACATAATTTCATTATTGATTACATCTATTTGGTGTGCAGTTTTGAGAGATGCTTCCTCAAATCTTCTTCCACTGATACTTACTTTATTGGAAAATTAATCCATCCATCCAATGTGCCACAGTCACCCTGCATTTCTTCTTCCTGTGTTCTCAAACGACAGCCTCAGGAGTAACCATGAATTGCTGCTGTTGTCACAGGGCTGCACTTCCAGGGCCCACCGAACCACTAAACAAAATATAGGCAAAATGATAATTGAAATCAAGGAGGTAAATCACACCATGTTCGTTAGCATAATCTTCTCAGGGCCACAACAATAATTTTCATCTATTTCACTTTATACATACATTTTTTATTTATTTTTATGGATCCCAAGGTTTTCCTCAGACAACCAAACCTATTAATCTCACATGTTGCATGCTATTCTATTTCATCTGTGCCAGTGGAAAAAAACAAGCACACCAGAAGCAGGTGACACTGTACTGGAGGTTAGGTAGAGCATGCAGAGATCTCACATATTCTGGCACACTCATGAAGTCATTTCAGCAAAGGCTGTACCAACTGTTTCACATTTATATACATTTCTATTACATTTAACTAACCTACAAGACAACACAAAAAGAAAAAGCACAAAACCCAAACAAAAACCCTCCACTGTCACCAACACAACAAAATATTTCCATAAGCTTTTTCTAGTTCATATCATAAGCTTGCTTCATTTTCCAGTTAGATCTGAGAGCTTAAATAACCTTTAATAAGGAGCAATGAGGATCTAAAAATGATGCATGTTGGCAATGTGTTAAAAAGGTAACAAAACATCCCTGTACTAGCTATAATTGCAATGAAAATAGCATATACACTAATAAGCTATAACATTTGGAAGAAGGGACTTACAAGGGCAAAGATAACAAAAACACTATTAAAAAGTGAGCTCAATAATTTTGCTAATACTTCACAGAAGGAGGGCAAATCCTTCAATAAACCCACATATGTACTCACCAACAGTCTTCATAACAACATAATGGCTACAACAGCAGAAATACCATGTTAACTGTTGAGTCAAAAGGTATATTTCAGGGGAACTCCACCACTGCTCAAGGAAAGCATTGCAACAAGCTGAATTTGTGTTTAGTAGCAAAGTTAGAAATTATTTGCATATCCTAGATGAAAATGACTTGAGAAAAAAATGCCTCCCCCTTACATAGTTCCATAGGTACTAGGATTTA
>JAVHNF010071688.1:5192-18316 GCA_034783455.1 Micropsitta finschii
CCCTGCTCTTGCAGGGGGGTTGGACTAGATGATCTTTTGAGGTCCCTTCCAACCCTTGGGATTCTGGGATTCTGTGACTCTTATTCTTTAACTTTTCTAACTAATGCTGACAAACTTTCAATGTCCAATTTCTTTGTCAAGTTTTATCATGCCATATACATCCTTCCTTATGGAAGGTAAGGAAACACTTCATTTATTTGGTCTATGATGCACAGAACCTTCAGGCTCTGAATGCTGAAAAGCTGCACCTGGAGAAACCTCAGAAAGATGTTCACAGAATATGTAAAAAACTAGAAAATGAAAAGATAAAGTCGATTTTTTGCAGAAATCTATACCGAGTTCAAGGAAACTCCTCAGACTTTGGAAGACAGTAAACAACAGCAGTACAAACTGGGGGAGATGGTTTTGTTGTCCACTAGATGGCAAAATTCCCTCGGATAATGAACAGTGATGAAAGGCATGTTTGCAAACATTGATGTGAAATGGGTTGCGTGAACCAAGGAGTCTTGTAGATTTCTGATTTCTTACTGCTTAGCTGGGTTGCTTTTATTTGCTTGGCTTTAAAAACAAACAAAAAACCAGAGCAGGAATGGTAAAATTACTCTTACTAATGTTTCTCTCCCCAGTTTTTGGGGAGAGCCCTACCAAGCACAACAAAAGACCTAAGGCAGAAAAGTTCTTCGGGTTCCACACGGTCAACTTTGTTTACTGAAAATTTAGCTGAGGTTAACTGCTCTGTTTTCATATATAACAGAAGTGCCCTGGCAAGCTTAGCTCATTAACTATAAAGAAACTACAACAGCAACATAGTACAAATTCCTGTCACATTAAATTCAACTGTTTGGTTGGAGCTAACACGGTGACAACCTTCGAATAAGCACTGACTAATATCTAGTACGCTATTTGCCAGGCTGCTCAGAAACTCACACTCTCCAGGTCTCTGTCTCCTACTTTACAATACAATATGGACCCAGAAACCTAAAGGGTTTTGCTGAACAGGAGCAGTCTTAAAGCCCTGGGGTCTTAGGCCAAGCTGCATCTTACCTGATTTAAAACCACTGAGGAAGTTCAAGAGCCATCACACCCCCAATTCTCCTGGTTTCTCAATGCTTTTAAATTTCTGTCTTTGTATCGCTATGCTCAAACCCTGCATCTTTTTTTCTTTCCCCCAACTCTCCTCAACAAAATTTGGATTTAAAGACGCTTCTCTTAGAAGTTTCAGCACTTGACTCTGCTCCCAAACACTGACATTTCCCACTGCCCTCCTGAATTTCTATTTCACAGGTACTAAACTTCCGATTATTCACACCACGAGCATGATGCATCTCAGGATTTTTCATGGTTTGAGTTTCTTACAGTTGAATTTTTCCAAAATTTTTGCTAATCCTCTTCCACAATTTGTGTGTGCTTTCTCCTGAGAGCTACCCAGCTGAATCTAAGCCTAACATCCACTAGGTAAATTAGGTGGGCTCATCCATATAAATATACTCAACAATACAGAGTTACTCATTTGAACTAGTTGCTTAGGCAATGGGAGAGAAAATCAATGGGGAGAAAAAGTGAGTTCTGAAGTACTACTAATGGCATTTATTTGCCTGCCTTAGGACTTCTAGAACAAGGCTACACGAATCCCTCCTAGAGAGACTAGTAAGATTCTTGCCAAGTACAATGGGAATCACTACCAAGATTTACATTGACCTCCTTTCTGCAGCAGAACAAAAACATGGTAGCGTGGCTATTTAAAGGATTCCTTTTTGAAGAGACTGCATGAAACTCCAATGCAATCAATCTCTTTCCCATCTCCCAAAGGAAAATTTATAGCTGACAATAAAAGCCTCAATACTTCTTACTATTGTCAAGGAAAGATGAGTGATTTGGCTAACATAAATTGTCAATGTAATAGCTCCATTAAGGCTGAGTGATCTATGAGGGTCTGTTGCTACCATATTAGAATTTGCAGTGCCAGTCTGATTCAAGTGTTTGTATCAAAATCTGACTGCATTTATAGACTCTTGGTATAATAACAGCAAAAATAAAAAGGCTTTTGTACATTTGCCCTAAAAAGATTCAAGAGAGGACAGTAAGAAAGTATGAAAAAGCTAAAGGGAACATAATAGGCCATCAAAATAACTCACAAGTTATAAAATCTAAAGAAAATAATGATTTAAAATGGTGCAAGGAGTCATGATGAAAGTGACAATCTTAACCACCCAAAATGTGGATTGGAACAGGGGGCAGATTTCCTGAGAGAGATACCTATTAGATGGCAAAGCAATCAAAGGACATAAGGGACTCCTTGGGCTTGTGTTACTTACAACAAGACTACAACAAATCCCTCAAACTACCATGAACAAGCTGTTTCCAAACCCAGTAATTAAGTCCATCTACTGCCTCCCATCTTTCATGAATCTTGGTACAGAAAGATGATGGTGGCCAAACCCCAAATTTAAGAGGTGGAAATCTCTATCTTAAGGTAGTATCATGTGAATAATCTGTTAAGTTTTGAAGAGGGAGCCTACAAGCTTCCCCCCTCTTCGTTAGCACCAAAGCATCCTGCTGTCACACTGAAAAGGTGAACAGGGGTGGATTAAAACTGTGTGTTCTTCTGGGGAAAACAGGGCTTGTGAAGGGTTAAAAAAGACCGGCTTCCTTCCTTTTTTTTTCTCTTTTTTTAAATGTTTATCATTATTATAGATGTTTAAATACTTCACATAGCATCCCATGTTCACAGTAAAAAACATCCCCAGAGAAGGACCTGCTTTCAATATGCAGTGCTGAATTCTAAGGCCAGCAGAGGGACATGACCAGATTACCTGGGCAACACATGGAAAACCTAAACATGAGAAAAAATATGTGAGCCAAGCTAAGGCCTCACATTGCTGAAAAGAAGTTAACACCAGCAGAGAGAAGTATGGAGAGAAAGTATTGGGATGTGTATCGCAATTAGGAACTGGAACCAAGCCACACCTTTTTAATCTCTTTCAAGTCTGCTCACGGTACTTCTATCTTTTCTCTTTCTTTTCACAGAATTGTTTAATTTTTAGTTCCATACTTTTTAAAAAACGTTATATTATCAAAAGGGATCAGTAAAATGGTATCTTTTGTTCAGAAACTTAATTTTGCATGTACCTGATCCTTTTCATTAGATATCTTTAGAGATACAAAACACTCAAACCTCTTTTACCCCCACAGCCGCATCTCTAATACATGTGAGATCCTTTATCGCAAGCCTAAACTACATCAGTAGCACATCTTAAAAGTACTAAATACTCCCATAAATTGAAGAAGGGACATTCTTAATGGCTGTTGGTACGTTTTTACATAGTGTTAAGTAATTCAGACTTGGCTTTTGCCAGAACTGCCAAGTTTCAGGAGTGCTTTCACATGTAAATCTGAAAAACGGGGTTTGGTTACCCTGGTGCATTAAGAACGATAAGCATTACCTTATTACAATATGGAATGTGAAATAATAAGACTTGTCTGTCTTGTTACCTTGATTTTTTTCCCCCGAATAAACATTTCTGATTATCTAGAAATGAACTGTTCATTTAAACAACTCTTATTTTTTATTTCCGTGATGCCATCTACTATACTCAGTTATGAGAGACAAGATTGAAAAGGAATATGCACAAAGTGGATCCTGTACATTTGTTAACCTCTGCTGGAAATATAACGGCCTGAGACACTATGGACTTCATAGCACAGATTGGCATTACATACTTTATGTTACAATCACTGCTTAAAACACTTTAAGAAGCCCAGTGGATAGCCCTTCTTTCTCATTGCATATTCACATGAATAGCATGCAAAAGCCAAATCTCTGTGTATTCAGGTAACAAAATGATACTGACATTACAAAAATACCAAACAGTTTCATTATAAGAAATATTTCCCATTTTTGCTTTGACACAACAGATTAGATTTTTTTACTAACATGAGATGAGAATAATAGGGGGGAATAACCAAGTAGTAATCCCCAAAAAGATGAGCATATGATGATGAAATCTTCCCAGAAGTGGGTAATCTGTAAAGAAAGTATGTGGAGGAAAACTGGTTTTGTAGATGCTAAACACTGCAACAGACCATAAAAGGGAGAGGAGAGAAGCAGGCATGGAGAGTAAAAATAAAGACCACCTAGATAAAACAATCTTTCTCTCTGAATAGTTTCAACTTGGGGTTTTTTGTCCTTGATTTATTAGAACTGGCCAGAAGACTTTAGAAACATAACGTCATTATTTATTTGTGGTAGACTCAAAATGCCCTCGTTGTAAAAAAACCCATCACATAGAAGTTGTACTGTATTTGTTTCATTCTGCCACATGACAAGCAGATGAAGGAACTTAATGCTGAGACACAAACACTCAACCACTGCTTTTCCCAGGCTTGTTCCCCCTTGGAGGAGTGAGCTCAGCACATGATCCTTGCAGCATTCTTCCAAAGCCACAAGCCACACCCAACAGCAGTGATTCTTTTGCACTTAAAGAAGTTGTGTTTGGTTAGACACTTTCACTCTTAAGGAGGATTTAGGTATTATTAAAATCTCATGGAAAAATACAGCACAATTCAGGCTGGTTGTAAGATTTTACCTAAGAGCTTCCAAGTGCCACGTGGAAAGGCAAAAACTAAGTAACAGCCCTACCACATCCTGAGGGGATTCTGCAGTGACATTAGAGCAGAGGACTCACCACTGGATGATCTCAGTAATTTGTGCCTCCCAGTGGGCCACGGACTCCTTTTTATCAGCCAGGTCTCTCATCTCTTCTTCCAGCTGCCGGTTATTCATACTGAGCCTCTCAAACATGGCAGTAAGCTGAATGAGAATGTGAACAACTTGTTAAAGGTATAAGCTGCTGTGATTCCACCTTCGCAGACTCAAACCCGTGAGCTCCTCTCACTCACATCACTCTAGAAATTGATACTACCCATCACGATAAAAACCATGTAACAATAAAAGCCAGAATCTCTTCTTATGCATGACCTTAGCTGTGATGAAAGACCATCTTTAAGGACTAGAACTGCATTTTTACTCTAATTAATTAGTTTTCTGAGAATTAGTCTCCAAATACCTCCAGAACTCTTAAGAGGTTTCTGCTTTGCAACATATAGGTGTGGAATGTACTATATGAAAAAGCCTACATTGTAAGGGCAAAGCAAGGGCACAAAAATTGTTATAGTTCAGATAAAACTGCCAAACTTTTCCCTTGTTTAGTAACCATGGAGAATGAGAGGCTTAACAGATACAGGCATGAGTCAGTCCTGAGATTCTTCAGGTGTCTCACATTGCCCTCTTTTTTCATTTTACTTACTTGCAGTCAGGGAAATTGAAATTAAATGCACATCTGTAAGTACAATATCTTATACCCAACAACTAACCTCTCACATTTACACAGCTATCATTCATACATGCACATTCTGCAAGACAAAGCCACAGCAAACCTGGCTTGGCATGGGGAACTTAAACCTTCGTTGCATTAAATGGCTATTCAGAAAGTTAAACTGGAATCAGAGATCAGACAGACTTTATAGGAAGCTCTGCTCAGGAGAATGGCTCTCAAGTAAAAAGCTTCTTTTAGTACTGAAATACATCAACAAATTGAAGCAGTGAAAAAAATACCAGTTTTAAATCTGTTCTGCATTTTACTCCAAAGTACTCCATACTTTCATTTAAATGGACTTACGATTTAAATATGCCTGACACTAAGCAGAAAAACTATTAAAGTGACAAATCTCTTACTGCTCTTGGACTAAGCCTACATACAAAGCATGTGCCTTATAGTGGTATGAAAACAGAATTCAATTTGAATGCTGGCATTCACACATGCTTACTTTGAAGAACACTGTACTTCCATCATATTTTTAGAAAATTTAATACATTTCAAAAAGAATAGACTAGTTTAGCAAAACTTGGCTAATCCACAATGAACTTGAATAACTTGTCAAAATGAACAATCAAGAGATAACCTAAATGCACGGAACAATTATTCCTTGCTCAACAGACTTCAATTAATATGCTTTATCATTTGTATTTTTTAATATCTCAAGGTAACACTTCATCTCAATGGGTGGGAGGGCCCTGCTTTTTCACAGTAACTGACATGCAGATATACCCTAGGTAATCACATCATTAACTATGTATTTTTATGTTGGGGTCATACAATGAAATAAATCACCTTTTTTTCTTAGCTTAAGGTATTGACTAGAATGTATCTTACTAAACTGTAAGACCATCTAACTCAATTCCTTCATATAAATACACATACATGCGCATATATATATATATATGCACACATTCTCAAGCTCTAAATGCTCCAACCCTACCATATGAATAGCATACAAACAGATCTCAATAGATTCCTGAATTCGTTCTGCATTTGATGACATCTAGAAGCTTGATGGGCATTAATTTTTAAATAGCATGCAAAGATGGACTGTAGTGATAGGACAAGGAAGAATGGGTTTAAACTAAAACAGGAGAAGTTCAGGACAGCTATAAGGAAGTTCTTTATTGTGAGGCTGGTGAGGCACTGGAACAGATTGCCCAGAGAAGTGGTAAATGCTCCATCCCTGGCAGTGCTCAAGGCCAGGCTGGACAGAGACTTGGGCAACATGGTCTAGTGTGTGCTGTCCCTGCCTCCCTGCAGGGGGTTGTAACTTGATGAACTTAAGGTCCTTTCCAATCCAAACCGTTCTATGATTCTATGTAGATACGCTACTCAAATCAAATACTGATCACCACTTTTGGTGTAATATCAATTTCTGCTATCAATTAAGAGTTAACCAATAAGCTCCAAATTGTCCGATTTATACATAGCCTAATTGTAAACTCAGGACACAACTCATCAGCACTTACCTTATCGAGTTCATTTGAAAGTTTCTTGTTTTCCTCTGTCAGCAGAATCTTTTCTCGCTCGTACTTCTGTTTAAACTCTGTTTCGAATTCCTCTCTCTCACTTTGGCTAAGAAATAAAATGAAGCAGAATTAGAAAGTTTCTTATTCCAAAACTCTTTACACAGTTCACTTAAAGAGAAAAAGATCAATGCATACACTAGCTGAAACGGAAGTACTATGCTGGTAATACCACAACCTATTTAAACTAAGTACAGTATTTCAGGGTTGTAAGACGGTGTGTTTAATATTATCATTAAGACAATGATCTTTCCTTCAGTATGGAACTGATAGAGCTCCACTAAGCTAATGTTTATTAATCCACTTACACTTACAACATTGTTCAGATGAACCACCCCAACACCGGGCAGCTGTAATTCTGCAGACCAAAGCGTGCATCAATATGCTGAGAGCTTCGGGGTAAATTCTCAGCTCACAGAAACATTATTCTACCTTTGTACTGCTAGAATTCCGAGTTTCACACAGAATGACAGGCAAAAATGACCACGTATGAAACCAGAACATATAGAAGCTAAATTAGTGCACTTGGGGCTCGGTCTATGAGAAAAGCTTATATGGGCTAGTTTTTGGACAATTTAGAACAGACAGGGCACACTGGAACTGCTAATTCAGGTACTGTATGCCTACTATCAGCCAAAACTGAATGGATAACCTACACACTAAGTATCACCAGATTCTACAGCAGGCTTGGACCATTCTTTCTGAGAATAAGTTTCAAAGTAGCTGTTCCACTCAAGCCTTCCCTTTTCCTGTGAATGTCACTCAGCAGAGGAGAACCCCTGATTAATTCCACTTAACATCAGCTTTGATCTTGCACAATGAATATGAGACTCTGAAAATAAATGAAGCAGCAGGTTCTCTGTTTGCCAAAGAACACTGTAATTTCCTGAAAGTGATGTACAGCAGTGTTTCGGACATGCAATTTCCACTTTGCATCCACTCTTTTCAGACTCACTACATTCACATCTTGTATTTGCCATTTCACCAGTTATTCAGGTAAATGGAACAAAATTCATCATTAGGTTGATGGAATTATACTATAAATGTCAGAAATACAGTAAATATTCATTCAGCAAATACCACTGTGCAGTCTTAAAAGGTTTGAAAAAGTACTCAGTATAAAAGGGTAGCACTGTAGAAATACAATCCAGAGGAAACCTTGTCTTGAGCACTGTGATTTTTCTTCTGGATACTGATTTGGATTTTACATTGTACAACAGAGATATTGCATCCTCACCTCTTTTTCTGAGCTGCTGAACTACTAAAGCTCTGCCAAACTGGCAGAACACCCTTAAAAGACAAGACCTTAAAAGATGTCAGTGGTGACAGTGAACCCACTTAAGAGTAATGCTGGTTTGAATTTCCTATTCCTAATTTAAAATTCATTTAGTGCTTCAACCACTCTTTGAAATCTAGTACAGCATGTTAGACTCATGGTGAAACTGTATGTTGCTAGGCATCCTTTGAAACGTAACACTCCAGCCCAGTAAAGTAACAGACTACCCTTACTGCATAAACGCCAAGTTTGAAATTTACCACCACTCCTTCTCTATATCAACAGATTCCATGCATATGATGCGCAGTCTAGGGAAAAGGCAGGAAGAGATTAAAGCATTGGCTGTCAGGGGAATTAACAACAGGTCCTGCTTCTGTTTGCAAGGCACAGACTCAAAGCTAATTCCTCAGACAGAAGACTGAACTAAATCTCTATTTATTTCTTTTATTTAGCTTTTATGGTTTTCTTCAGGGTTTTTTATTCTCTATTTGTCTAAAATTTGTTCTTTTAAGGCTTTAGGGCTCAAAGCAGCTATAAATAGTGGTGGATTAAGGAAGCTTTGGAATAGTAAAATAGCCAACATATTTGTAGTTTTCTGTATTTTATAGTCTTAATTTAACTCGTGATTGCCACTAACTCAGTAAGTCAGACTGCTATAGCGTAATGCAGAAACAAAGATACATTTCAGACAGAGGAGAATGTGGGTGTAATATATCACACCCAAATACCAACTCAGGAAAGCACAGAACAGACTCCATAGGCATACCTTGGACAGCCAGGAAGATCAAAATAAGGCATTTGCTTTGAAACCTGGCACCCTCTTCTACCATCAAACTTTTTCTCTCATCTGAAATTTAGCTCTGTATCTGCTCTTCAAGTTTAAGAAAGCATACATGATCCAGCTTTCTTTTTATCAGTAAAATAACTCTATCAAACCACATGCAAGCAATGTGAAATACAGCTTCATGGTATCACTCTGTCCCTCCAGCTCTTTACTGCAGCTGTACAAAGTGGAGAGATACTCACTGCTTTGAAACCAAGGAAAGCAGACTGGAACAAACACCAGCCCCCAGGCTTCTTTATATCACACAATTTAAAACCCCCAAACGCTGGTTTATAAAGCTCTCTGCTTCATAAATCTGCCGTTAAATGACAGGTTTAAAAGAAACTTCTACAAACATGATTCTAAGAAACAGAATATTGTGCTACACAGATCTCTGGCCTGATACCACGTTTCTACATGCCCAATTTTCATTGCACGAAGGTTAGGAGACTTTAGCAAAGGGCAAGTACAGAAAGGGAGTTTCACCCCCTTGAAAACTTACGTTGTTGAAATAGCAGAAGAAAACATAAATTTGAAGGAAACAAAGAAAACAATACCTATTTTTAAAAAAATAAACCAGAACTACCCACAACCAAGCTCTTACTGACCCTTGTTTAGAATAGCCTACGTATTTCACTCTATGCTATAAGCCCTCATGAAGTAATGAGACCACACCCTTTCACCAAAGCCTTTTCATAAGCACTAAAGATCATTTTTAGACCTCCAAAATGTTTTTGCCCAACTGTAGACACACACTGTAACCCCCACACGCACCCCAAGCCCATTGTTGAAATAATTCCATTTATTTCAGCATAAAGCCTCCAGGTGCTTCCTTTTCCAAGTCTCACATTGAACACCTCTGAACTGAAAAGCTCACAAAAGGCTCTGCATGCCTGACCACAAAAGCTAAAAGAGCAGCTTCTTCCTTATGTCTGATTTAAATCTCCCCTCTTTCAGCTTAAAGCCACTCCCCCTCATCCTACCACAACATTTGCTTGTGTAAAGTCCCTCTCCAGTTTTCTTGTAGGCATATCCAGCCTATGAATACCTGTGTTCTAGGAAGGAACAGCTCATGCACTGCATTCTAAGTTGCATGATCCACTTCCCCTGGTGCAAAAGGACTATCAGAGAAGCAGTGTTTCCACTGCTGTGGGCATAAGCTTTATTTACTACTTACATTTAAGAACTTGTTACAGTTTGGTTAAGCTTTCAGCAGGAACTTCTTATGCCATCTTGCTATAGCAGCAAAAAGCAGCACCTCTGTTAGTGCCTATAAGCACTCTGAATTTTTTATGAATGAAAACGAACACATTCGATTTTTGACTATTTCCATCACTACACTATCCAACAGAAAAACTTGTTTTTATTGATGAATGCCTCAACCAACGTTCTCAAGGCCAGTTATAAGCTCCAATCATGTGGGAGAGAAAAAAAGCAGGTCTCTGACAAATTATCATGTCAGAAGAGCTAAAGCAGCTTAATGCCTACAGTAGACTGATGACTGATGTTAACACTGGATGGAACCCAGCATGGATTAGCCTTAGTCCGCATTAAGTAGCTGTCCCTTTGCTGGCAGAAACGTAAGCAACAGTTGATCTCTAACACCATTTTGCATCAGAAGATGAAACTACCAAACAGAAGAAAAATGTCAAAAAACTATTTTGAACTGCAACATAAGCTCCAGGGGTCAACCTACCCCAAGCAGCAAGCCTGCAACTCAAGTTACATACCTTGGAATGGTCAGCCAGGGCTCAAATTCTGCAAAATTAACTGTTTCAGGGCAGGGATGCACATTTTTGGTACTGTTTTGTTTTTAAAGGTGACTGTTTTCAACCCTGGCTCAGTCAAAATGCACCTCCCTGTATTACAGTGAAGGAAGTGACAGTGTGTTTGGAAACATACTAGGAGTCTTCAAAAGGTTATTTTCAGCTTAAAGGTAAATCCCATGCAATACTCACTTTTCTCTTCTGGTTTTCTCTAACTTGTCTTTCAAAATCATTATCTCCTTCTTGAGGGCAAGCTGCTGGCTCTCTGCATCCCGCAGTTCTTTCTTCAGACTTTTTATTTCATTAGCATGCATGATTTCACGTTTAGATAGTTCCTCTTCATAGAAAACACTTTTCTTCTCCAGGTCTGCCTTTAATTTAGTTATCTCTTGCTGGTGTTCTATGCTGCTCACTCCAGGTGAGCGACCAACCTGTTTTTGCTAAAATAAACAGCCCTAAGTTAGTACTCAAGGATGCTGAAAATGATGCTTAGTAACAACTCAATATTCCTAAGCATATGTTTAGAAAATATCCCATTACAGATTTGAGTTAAACACACCTATCCCAATGTTCTTGAAAATTTATTACAGCCTAAATCTGAACTGTACTCTTTATCAGTTTGTGATTTAAATGCAGTAATAGTTTTCAATCCACTGAAAATTTTATCATCTCTTTAAACATCCCTGGCCCCATTCCTGACCCCCCTTACATGCAGTCAGAAAGTGACCACAGAATTGGAGGATTTTTATGTTCCCACTCACATCACTGACAGCAACAAGTTCAACTGACTTTGAGGAATGCAGACTACGATATACAGACAGCATACTTAAAGCACAGATAAGTAGTGGAAAAGCTATACTAAGACAAGCAGAGGCTTAACTGAAGGCTAAAGTCTAGCTACAGAAACACTATAAGGATTGCATCAGTCAGGAGGGAAACCTGACCTATTTTACTTGAACTGACCATTTACATCAGAGTGGATTAATAGGAAAAACAAGCTTTAAACAATAAGAGTAATTACTTCACTTCTCGCAGCTGCATAGCTCTCTTAGTGAGGTCTTCTGGCATGTCAATAGTCTTTACACACTGCTTCAGGATACATACACATTTGCACCAAATGCTGCACTCACTAAACTCAATGTCCTGCCATAACATAGAGGAGGAGCAAGATCAGGTTCAAAATGAGATAGTGGCATGACATGCACTGAAATCCAAGTATGGAAATACTTTTGTATGTAAACACATGTATAACTTGATTTGGATTTTTTTCTGTTTTTTAAATCTGTAATCAAAGGTAGTCTAAGGAAAGGAAATTACTTAACACAAACACTGTAACTTGAGATAGCGCAGGTAACTGGAAAACATCCTTCCTTACAGTGACTGTCTCACAACTTTGGGAGGATTGAAGATACTTTGTTAATTATACCTCCATTCTTACCATGAGATACTAAAAACCTTTCAGTCACCCTTAATTAAACATGGCTTTGGGTACCAATTTCCTTTTGATGATGTATAAACAGACTTTCAGAACTAAATGTCACTGTGGAACATTCAGATGAGCTGAGTTCATAGGAGAAAGCTGGACCTTGCTCTTAGTATCAGCAAAACACAGGAGAACCCCCTAAATGTATGAATCAGATTGTGCTGCTACCACATTGTTTTCTGTAACTCATCAAAACAACCATCTGTTTCGACCCAAGAGTAAAATCCTGCCCTTGGGATGCACAACACTGAATTGGAGAAAGAAGATGCCACCCTAACAGGATATGGTTTGGAGAAAGAAAGAATTAAAAAATAAGATTTATATATATGAAAGAAAATAAAAGAAAAAAGACAGATAATACAGAAACTTTCTTTCATGCACAGGCAGTTAACTACTGAACTTGTTTGTTACTGCCCAACATACTGAATTGTCTACTCATATATGGCAACACAGCACATAAGTTTAGGCTGAGCAACAGCATCTATCATGTATGTAAAATGTTTTGGCGGTGGTTCACATTTTTTTTTGCACAATGAAAAGGTAATACTAAGTAAGACAGATGGTGCAGGAGAAGAGAAAGCTGGCTGGTGTTGTATAATGCCTTATACAGAACTAGAGTAACAGAATAAACAGAGAACACATTTTGAACTGATGCAAGCCTAAATTCCAAATCGGTCTTTTCATACATGCCTGTTTCAAGTGGACAAATGGTGCAAGTGAGACATAATGCATCACCTGGTACACAGGTAATTCAGATGCTGTTGAATGCACCCCAAGATGCAGTCTGCCCTCTTGGCTACCAGGGCACAATACTGACTTCTACTGAGCCTGATTTGTTTTGTATATCCAAATACATGACACACACCGGC